>QEOT01004997.1:181334-232392 GCA_003123785.1 Pterocarya stenoptera
GGGTGCAGTGGGCAAGGCCTGAAGAGCGTGAAGGCTGGAATGCGAGGAGCTGCAGAAGTGGCTTAACCGAATTAACAGAAAGGAATAACAGAATTAACGAAACGAAGGATTTAGTTAAACGGTGCGTTTTGATCTTGTGAAGAATAAGTGAAACGGCGCGTTTTGCTTATCTGTTATATTCAGGCTTTGCGTTTTTCAATTGTTGTATTTCTGTTGCGTTTCATTCCTTATAGTTTGCGTTTTGGATATTATAAGAACTCACTGTTTTTCTTCTTCACATCTGCTGCTATAAAAGCAGTAGTGAAGCTTGTAACTGGCATCAAAGAATTAATTGAATTAGGTCATTCATTGGAGGTTGGGAATCCCTCGAAGATTCTCCTCAAGGTTCATTACGGAATCTTGATCAATCTGGTGTTGTTCTTGTCTAAGTGTGCTATCTTGGCTTCCTCTGTGTGAATCCGAGTGATTGGCATAAGGTTCCAGATTAATCCTTACAGAAGGGCTTGAAAAGCAGCAGCCAGCAGTTGCACATCCATTTTTGTTAAAAAAAAGAAAAGTGAGAATAATGGCGCACGTCCACCTTTGGTTCTTCCCTTCAACTTCAGCTCCCTCTTCCAAACGAAATAAAATGGGCCTTCTCCAAGTCCTCGAAGAACCACAGTAGGTGAACGGAAAAAGCCTAATTAGCGTTTGCCCCACCAAGATAAGACCAAACATTATTCACTACAACAAAAAAAGCTATTGGGACAATTTTTATTTGGAACGAAATGAAAATCATTGCAAAAAATGACATGTAGGGACGAATTTCAAATTTCGTCCCTATAAAACAAAGGAAGGTATTTACCGTTCGAATAAGTTCAAACGGTATATTGGTCCGTTCGAATAAATCCAGATAAGGCAATATGGATCTTCGTCCGCACAATATCAGCAATTTGATCAACAATAACAGTGCGTGATGCCTTTGACAGTGTGGATGTCTCAACGACAAATACTCCATGATTAGCCGGGTGTGCATCTCTTATCTGAGTATCCACTGGTTCTGTAGTAGGAGCACGAAGACGAAATCTCAAGTGTCCCAAATATGCTCAACAATATCAAGTAAAACTCCAATCGACAATAGAAATCGTGTGACCAGGAGGCCAAAAGGCACAATATATCTCGTCACGTATGAAACCTCTAATCGCATCATGGTGAATATATAACCCACCAGATCGATAGGCATCATACGAGCAGCACGTATCATAAATCTTGCCCTATCCATGCCAACCTCCATCTTGTGTTGCCGAGGGTCAATATTATGAGCGATGATTAAGTTCATAATCTTGAAAAAATCTGATAAATGAACCTGTTTGATACTCTTCATCTCATCATAAAGAGGAGCATCTAAACCAACGACCAATTTTCACTTGCTTGTAGATTTCATGAATCTTAGTGTGGTATTTATTCTTTTGGCCAGCTGATAATCTTTGAGGATAGGGAACCACAAGTTGGTACCCTTTACTTGATTCAGCCTCTGCAATTACAGGCTCTTTCAACTTCAGTCTCACCACCTCTGGTTCTTTTTCAACTTGTTCAAGCTCCGTTACATCTTCAAGTGTAGGAGCAGCTTCCGATTTATCCATAGTCATTTCTGGTTGGGGGACTTCCTTTCCACTTCTCAAAGTAAGGACGGCCTTTGCTGTTTCAATAACATCTCCTGAGACATTATGTACCTATTGTGATTGTTGCTGGTACACTTGAGGATTGGGTTGAGGTTGTGCTGGAAACTTCCCCTTCTCTAGAGTGCTCAATGTTATGTTCATCTTATTTATGGTGGCTCACAATTCATTTATGGCCTGAGTGTTTTGATTGTTTGTGGTGGCTTGGATTTGCATGAATTGCTGAAGTGTATTGGCCATCTGTGCCATACTGTCATCTGTTGTGGTTTTTTTATGCATGAATTCAGACTTTTTTGTGCAGCTACATGAGGCTAAAATCCTGGAGGTGCTACAAAAGGATAACTCTGAGGAGTCTGATATGGTTGTTGTTGGGGCTGAGAAACAACCTAATAAAATGGTTGGTGAGAAGATGGAGGGGATCGACCAGGCTGATCATTTCTCCATGAGAAATTTGGATGATTCCTCCACCCAGGATTATATGTATTTGAAAAAGGTTGATTTTGTGCTCTATTGACCCAGTTAGCTGATTGCATCTGTTCAGGCTCATTTTCCTGAATTACGGGCATGATTGGGCAATCCTGAGTTTTGTGGCTTGAATCAGCATATAAAGAGCACGCCTCTATGGCTTTTACGGCCTTTAATTTTTCCGTCTCCATAACCTCCAATCTTCTGGTTAATGCAGCTATTCGGGCTTGAACATCAATGTCCTCCTTTATCTCATATTTGCCTCCACTAGTAATAGCCCTCAATGGTTGTGCGGTCAATGAAACTCGATCAGTCCGAGTGTTCCATTGTAGGGCACTTTCGGCAAGATAGTCGAAAAATGATAGTGCTTCGTCAGGTTCTTTGCTAAAGAATTCTCCGTTGCACATGGTTTGGACAAATTGCTTGCATTCTGGAGTGAGACCGGTGTAAAAATAATTCACCAGTCTCCAGGATTCGAAACCGTGATATGGGTAGATGTTCATCAAATCCTTAAACCTTTCCCAGCTGATATGGAAAGTTTTGTCAGGCTTTTGGTTGAATTGGCTGATTTTCTCTTGTAATGATTGAGTCCTCTGAAAAGGGAAGAATTTCTTTAGAAATTCATGCTGTATATCAGACCAGCTTGCAATAGAATTAGGCCTCAAAGAATTAAACCAAATTTTTGCTTTGTCCTTTAGAGAGAAAGGGAATAATTGAAGCCTAATGTATTCATCAGTATTGGTCCTATTAATGAAAGTAGTGCAAGCCAACTCAAAATTTGTCAGATGTTGATAAGGACTCTAAGAATCCATCTCGTGGAACTGAGGTATTATTGACATCATGCCATGCTTTATGGAAAAATTAGGTGCATCATTAGGTAACATAATGCATGAAGGCGTAGTGGTGCGAGTGGGTTGCAAATATTCTTTAAGAGTGCGTGGTGCAGGTGCAACCATGGCTTGTTCGGTTTTAGAGTTGTCACTTGTAGAGGAGACAAGAAGGGTGTCTGTCTCTAAGCTGTGTAAACTACTATTGGTGCTTGATGCAACTCTACACAATCTATTTGAACTGTTTCTCACCCAATGCATGAAACATCAGTCCAAAATAGAAAAGAGAAGATTCAAACAACTGAGTAGTAAGTGAAAATGTCTTTTTTTTCAATAAGCAGAACAACAAATAAAAAAAAATCACGAGTATAAATTTACGACAAGCATCTTTCCCCGGCAATGGTGCCAAAAACTTGACTCACTAAAAAATGAGCAGCACAAAGGCTATCCCAAGTGCAGGAGCATGTGGTGTAATAATTAGGAATAAATTCCTAAATCATCTCCTCAGGGAAGGTGCTTAAAAATTAAACTTGTGAAAATGGTGAAAATATTTACAATGAGAAAATAAAAATTAAAGTGGCTGGAAAGGTGAATGCTGAGATGAATGTAGATTTGTCTAAACCTTACACTGAATCTGAGGTGTTTGCAGCCTTGAAGCAAATGGAATTAGCAACTGTACCAGGTCCGGATGGCATGGCACCTCTGTTCTTCCAAAGTTATTGGCCTATTCTAGGCAAGTCAGTTTCTACTGCTATGTTGGAAGTTTTGAATACTGGTATTATTCCTTCTAAACTGAATCACACATTTAGTTCCTTGATTCCTAAGAAGAAGAACCCTATTAAGGTGGCTGATTTTCGACCAATTAGTTTGTGTAATGTGATTTATAAGTTGATCTCTAAGGTTATTGTTAATAGACTAAAGTCAGTGTTGCCATCCATTATCTCTGATTCTCAATGTGCTTTTGTTCCGGGTAGACTTATAATGGATAATGTTTTAGTTGCTTATGAATTAATTCATTACTTGAGGATGAAGAGAAAAGGAAAAAAAGGTTATATGTCCCTCAAACTTGATATGAGTAAAGCGTATGACCGTGTAGAATGGAGTTTCTTGGAGGAATTTATGAGGAAATTGGGTTTTGATGCTCGCTTGATTGCTTTGATTATGAATTGTGTTCAGTCTGCGTCATTTTCAGTCCTTGTTAATGGTGAACTGAAAGGTTTGATATCTCCAAGTAGGGGTATTCGTCAGGGGGACCCTTTGTCCCCATATCTTTTCTTACTTGTCACTGAAGGTATGATTTCTCTTCTAAAAGATGCTGCTAGTCATAATGAGATCCTTGGCATTAAGCTATGCAGAAATGCCCCATGCATCAATCATTTATTATTTGCAGACGACAGCATCATTTTTTGTAAGGCTGAAGTAGGTGACAATAGGAAGATCCAAGCTTTGTTGGAAAGATATGAAAAAGTCTCTGGTCAAAAAATCAATCTGGAAAAAACTGCAATGTTCTTTAGTAGCAATGTTCCAAGGGCAAGACAAGAGGAGATAATGCAGCTATGGGGTGTATCAGAAGTGCAGAATTATGAGAAGTATTTGGGTCTTCCTCCCATGGTTGGAAGATAAAAAACAAAGGCTTTCTCGGAGATTAAACAAAGGGTCTAGAAGAAGCTTCAATGTTGGAAGGAAAACATGTTATCACAGGGTGGGAGAGAGATATTACTTAAGGCAGTGGCACTTTCAATCCCAACTTACTTTATGACCTGCTTTCTCTTAACTAGTAGTCTTGTTGCTGAATTGGAAGCCATGATGGCTAAATTTTGGTGGGGACAACGAAAAGATGAAAAGAGAATCCATTGGATGAGTTGGAAAAAAATGTGTGAGCAAAAAGGAAAAGGAGGCCTTGGTTTTAAGGATTTACATATCTTCAACCTAGCTTTATTGGCCAAACAGGGCTGGCGGATTATGCAGGAAACTGAATCACTCATTCATAGAGTTTTCAAGGCGAAATACTTCCCCAATGGTGATTTTTTGAATGCTGGATTAAGTAAGAGACCTTTGTTTACTTGGCGAGGTATTTGGGAGGCAAAGAAAATAATGGGCAATGGATGTTTATGGAGGATAGGTGATGGTATGTTTGTGAAGCTTTGGCAGGATCCTTGGATTCCTGGGCATTTTTCTCTGAGGAAGGAAGATGTTTTAATAGCTGATGAGTTTCGAGAAGCAACTGTTGACAGCTTGATAGACCCGGTTTCTAGAGGCTGGAACATAGCTCAACTTAGAGCTCTCTTCAATCCAAGTTTGATTTCAGACATTTTAAAAGTGATGATCTTTCCAAATGACCAATCTGACAAGATTATTTGGTCTCCCGAAAGGAGTGGGAAATTCAGTGTAAAAAGCTGTTATAGGTTTTTCAAGAATCAACTTGAAGGTTGCTAAGGAGAATGTTCTAATGAAAGGCAACAACAGTCTTTGTGGAAGGCCTTGTGGAATATGACACTCCCCAACAAGATTAAGGTGTTTGCGTGGAGGGCATGTAAGGAGATTTTACCCTCACAGCAGAACCTTCTCAAGAAGCATGTTGATATTGCTGCATCTTGCTATTTCTGCCATCAACAAGTTGAAGATACAGGGCATGCTTTACTCTACTATCCAGAGATCCACTCTAGCTGGTTCCTTTTCTTCCCTCTCTTTCAACAGCTAGGCAGAAATTTATCAATTTTACAAGTAGCTTTGGAAGTGTTTAAGCAGGGTCAGAGAGAGGATTTATCTTTGTTTTTTGCCATTGCATGGGGTTTTTGGTGGAGGAGAAATCAAATGGTACACGAGAAGAATAATATAGTAGTGCAGCAGGTAATTGATCATGCCCTTTCTGTTAAATGCGCTTATACTAATCTGAAATGCTTGTCTATGAGGAAAGCTAGAGACTTTTTTGCTTGGAAACCTCCACCTTCGGGTTGGCTGAAACTGAATGTAGATGGTGCTATTTTTAGTAATAATCATAAGGCAGGAGTGGGGTTGGTTCTCAGAGATGATGTTGGCAAGGTGATACTAGCAGCAAGTAAGGTGGAATCTGAAGTGAGTTCAGCAGAAGCTATTGAATTTTTGGCTGTTTTCCATGCTTTACAATTATGTGCCAGCATGGGAATTCAAAATTTATTGGTGGAATCCGATTGCTTGTTGGTGATCCAAGTGCTCAATAATGAACTTGTTTCTGATGCTTTGTTAGTTCCTTTACTGAGTGAAATAAGGAAAATGTCTAGAGTTTTTGTAGAGTGTCAGTTTCAACATATTTATAGAGAAGGTAATGGGGTGGCTCATATGCTTGCCCGGTACGCTTCCAATGTTGAGAGTATCTCTATGTGGACTGAATGTTGTCCAGACTTCCTTTTTCAAGCTGTTTGGCTTGATTATTGTCTGTGACCTCTTTTATTAATGAAAGTTTCAGTTTTCATATAAAAAAAAAGTCACAATTAAGTCTTGAAAATAATCACAGCAATTATTGCCAACCATCATTCCATTGAGTAACCCGCTTCGACTGTACACTTCGATCAACACACCAAAAACTCAAAGCCAAGGTCTCTTGAATTAAATACTATTGTATCGACACCTCTTCAATACTTACCAAAGCCACTTCTTCCAAACCAAAAAAATGAGACTAGAACCTGTACTCTCCAAAATCCATACAAACTCACAACTATTACGTGTCGATCTCGTGCATCCTTAGCCAAAATCAATATTCCTCCAATGTGCAAGTGACCCATCACTACCATTTCCATCATCTGGACCTATATCCTCGAAATCAACAAGAATCATTTCCTAAATCTACAACATCTTTTATCCTTAAAATTGATATGGATCAAATCCTAAACCTACTATTGTAACCTCAAGCTAAAAACAAATCATTTTCCCGAATTCGATCCAAATCCTCAATCCTCAGAAAATATACAAGCTAAATCATTACCTTCCATCTCCAAAGAAATATTCTAATTAAAAATTCCTATATTAATAACTCAACTCTGATCAACCTCATTTTAATGGTCACCGACTAATCAATCTCCAAAATAAATCAAATAAGCACACCAAGCTTGTAGAATTAAAAACTAAAATCTTATTACAAATTAGTCCTTCAACTCTGCAATTCTAAAACCTTAAACAAGATCGATGACATTAAATCTAAAGCACTCACCTTATAAAGCTTGCAAAATTCTAAAACCCCAAATGTTGTCAACTGCTTATCAAAGACAGCTTATCAAAGTCGGCAAGATCTAAAACTTCTAATTTAACAAATCCCTCAAATGTTTGTTGAACCTACCACCTTAAATCTCATAAACCTATTTCCTAAAAACTATAGGACTGCAAACCTTAGATAAACTTCTCATAAATCTATTCTTGAAATTCGTTGAACTTACAACCTCCTACTTCATAAACTCATGTCATAATTCCACAAAATCTAAAATCTCAATTATCCTAAGCGATCTAAAGCTATTCCCATCTCAGCTGCGACTTGAATTCCTACTCCATAAAGTTCACCTAGACCATGTCGTTCCCTTCGAGTCCCGATTTTAAAACAAACCAATCGCTAAGAGCTCAAGCCTACTACACTAAATGTTCAAGCCTAACAATAACATTCACTGTTGTACCATCTTCCTGCCATAGCGTAACCTTTAATCCCACTCTTACTCAAAACAAGTTAAGATATAATATAGTAAAATAACTTAACTTAAGGCACAATATCACAACATGAAATAAAACTAGTAAAATTGAAATCGCATACAACAAAATGAATAAAAACAAATGAAGAAGTACACCATAAATAATTAAAACAAATAAAATAGCCGACCATAAAATAAAACAATTAAAATAAAACAATTAAAATAAAATAACACAATAAAATCAATAAGCAAACAAAGTAGTATACAATAAAATAAATAAAACCAATAAGAATAACATACTTTAAAACTTTCTTGTACTGCACCTACCGGATATGTGGTTTTACCTAGAGCCGAACTGCTCTGATACCACCTATGACGCCCCGACTCCCACGTATAAAAACCTCAGGAATCGTGACATCAGGATGATGACAACACGGGTCACGCATCCCAACAAAAAGTGCCAAGTGTGTGTATAAGCAACAATGTACAGTAAAAATAAGCAGTGGATAATAAATAAGTCAACTAGTACCAGAATTTGTTTAATACAAATAACCAAATACAAAGCATTTAAAAGGATAAACCAAATATCCCAAAATAATATAAGAGCTGAAAAGAACATAACACGAGTGATCCCAGATCACCCAAATCCTCAGGCTTGGCATCTACATCAACATCAACAAAATCTGCAGTACTAATAAATGGTACCACAGGTAAGTAAAACTGTAATACCCGAATCCTACTACGTAGGTTCTTACGTCCGTTTTATTAATTTCTTAAGTCAAATATTTTTTAGATAAATATTTTTATGATTTTAATATTTTATTATTTTATTTTAAGATATGTGTGCTTTTATTTTTATGAGGGCCATTAAAATAACTTAAGAGTATATTTGTAGATCTTCAAAATATATTTTCTAAAGCCCTTACCTTTTTATTTAATTTAGGAGTGACCCAAATATTTTCCACCATAGGATAAGCATATTTTTCCATGGACTAATCCACACCATCCATTCCTTTAGTTTCCAAGAGAAGCTTTGACTTTTTCTCTCATTGGCAACCGAATTCCTCCACCTGCCATTTGGACATCTCCTTCCATTCTTCTCCTACACGCCAACCTCAACTTCTAAGATAAGCCAAAGAGATTTCCTCCTAGCCCCATATGCATCCCCTTCATCCACATGGAGACCCTCTCGGTTTCTCCTTCTTGTTCTTCCAGCCGATTCATCATTTCCCTTCTAAGCTTAAGATTCAGTTGAAGCCTCTTCAAGGAGGACTATTTTTGTAGCCTTAGATCCTTGAATCTCTTCTCCTCTTCTCTAGTATTGCTTGTTCTCGTACCTTGAAGGAAAAGCCAAATCAGGTAATACTCTATTCTCCAAACTCCTTGTGATTATGGGACTGTCGAATGAGTTATGCCATGTAATGAGAGTTTCGAATTTCCTGTGCTGGCCGATTGCTGTGCAGTGATTTTCTGAGTTTATTTCCTCATTTGTTCCTCCTAATTTATGCTCTAGCTAGTTGATAATCAAATGGAAGGAACGATGCTCTGTTTTTCTGGGTTTTAGCTGTACGTATGCTTTGTTTTGGTGTGTGTTCCAGCCGTGGGTATGCTTTGTTGGTTCCAGCCGAGTGTGTGTTTTCATGGTTCCAGCCGTGTTTATATCTTGTTGATTTCAGCCATGTGTTATATCATGTTTGTTCCAGCCGAATGTGATCTTATGCTACCTTGTTGAGTTTCTTCTTGTCGCTTATTAAGCCTAAGCCATGTTCTAATTATGTTAAAACCTCATCTTTAAGTGTTATGTTTTGCCTTAGTTCCAGCCGTGTGTTTTGCAAAGCACCTTGTGGTAGTGTTTCCATATATTTTATCAAGTCAAGCCACGATTTAATTTTTGTTAAAGCCATGTCTTTATGTGTTACATTGATGGAGATAAAGTTACAATTTTAAAAATATCTTTCCTTTGAATTTATGGCCTAAGTAAGTCACTAAGAGTTTTAATCCAAACTAGTAAGCTTACTTTGGAAACCTTGAGTTTGCCAAGTACTATACCTATGTTTATGATCTGTTTTAGAAAACAGGAGATGTTTCCTAAGCTTTTTACAACCCAAGTGTGATTTAATTGTGTAGTTGAACTTGGATTAGGTGAAGAATGTTTTAAGAGCATGAAAGTGCAAAGGCTATTGGCTGTCCAAGGGTTCCAAAAATTTTCTGCTATGCTTTTGTGGGAAATTAAATCAGCCCAATCCATCCCTTTGTTCAAAGCTTTGCTTAGCTCAATTAAAGATGGATTTTAGCATGAAAAACCCTTGAATAGAAGTGACAAAAATTAACCCTTTTGCAAACATTGGCCCTTTGTTGGAATTTACCTTCCAAATGACGTTGCAAAACTTTCAATGCCTTTCTTGGTGGAAATTTCCAGATTTGAAGCAAACGTCTTGTTCTTTCCTTTTTAAATGATTCCCACCATTTATGCATTTTAATATATGATTTTCTATCTATCCTTCATGTAGAGAATATTGGCCTTTAGAAGAGATAGCAAGCCTGTTATTTATTTCCATAAGTTTCTTTAAAAATGTTTGAAATGAAGATTTTAATGTTTTGGCTTAATGCCATGCATGGTGGGTAGACGAACGGGTTAAGGAAACGTTTACTTCCAAGTTGGAATTTAAGTCAGCGTGTGAGCGTATCGATTAGTAAGGCTCAAAGTAAGGTGGATGTTAATATATCTACCTCATTTTATTGAATAGGACTAGGAGTCTACTTTCAAGTTCAAATGGACTCGCTAGTAAAGCTCGCAGGTAAGTAGCTATGACCATGCTTCTTACACCATACTCTCTTTATGAAAGAATATCTCTCTCATTGCAAATGTTTCTCTAATGAAGAGAATAAATGAATATAGTACATACAACCCTTTCTTGATAGCCCCTGTTAAGTACCTCATCGATTATAATTGTGTGTATATGTATAAAGTAATGCATGCATGTAGATTCTAAGTCATGAGATTTTCATGCATGCTCTCTCAAGAAACTTATGATTTTTCCTATATGTAGTATAGTATGAAAATGTATCTTGTTCATGAAAATGCATGTGCATTGAAGTAAGAAAGATGATGAAAAGGTTTAAATGCAAAGGAAAGGAAAGGAAAGGAACGTCTCATATTTTAAACTTCAAGGGATGCTTTAAATGTGTTTTAAAATATCCCTATGAACTGATGCTTTAAATGTCCCTGAAAACTGAATTTTTAAAATGTTCCTGAGAACTGACGTTTTAAAGAATGTCTTGAAAGATGATATTTAAGCTCTTGCTTTCAAAGGAAGTTTAAGTTTGTGCTTTTAAATGATGTTTATGCTCGTGCTTTTAAAGGATTTTAAGCTCATGCTTTTGATTGAGGTTTAAGCCTATTCTTTTAAATGATGTTTAAGTCTATACCTTCAAATGATGTTTAAGCCTATGCTTTTAATTGATGTTTAAGCCTATGCTTTTAATTGATGTTTAAGCCTATGCTTTTAAATGGAATTTAAGCCATGCTTTTAATGGTATTTAAGTTCATGCCTTTTTAATGGTATTCAAGCTCATGCCTTTAAATGATGTTTAAGCTCATGCCTTAAGATGATGTGAAAGCTTTAAACAATGTTTAAACTCATGCTTCCAGAAAATGTTTAAGCTCATGCTTTTAAATAATATTAAACTCATGTTTTTAAATGACGTTCATTTCCTATAAATGAACTGTTAAATGAAAATGACCGAAATGAATAAAAGTACGAAAGGAATGAAAGGAAACGAAAGTTTCAATGAATGAAAATACGTAACGGCCACATGAAAGGAAAGGGGTACCCAATGAATGAATGGGCAGATTGCAATGCTAGATAGTAGTATCTAGTAGTGCACCCAGTGCTGCACCCTGACGGAATAGGATTCCAACCTGTTGTGACGCCCCAACTCCCACGTACAAAACAACACAGGAATCATGACGTCAGGATGATGACAACACGGGTCACGCATCCCAAATGCCAAATGCCAAGTGTGTACAACAAATAAATAGTGTACAATAAATACGCAGCATATAATAATAAATAAGTCAACTAGTACCAGAATTTGTTTAGTACAAGTATCCAAATACAAAACGTTTAAAAAGATAAACCAAATGTCCCAAATAATACAAAGCTAAAAAGGCATAAACCCGAGTGATCCCAGATCACTCCTCTAACGGAGCCACATCCTCAAGCACGACATCTGCATTAACAACATTAAAATTCACGGTACCAGAAAATGGTACCGTTGGTAAGTAAAATTCAAAATGCTCTAAGACAATAAATATATTAAAACAACTAATGCTATCCATGCACATGATGATCAAAGCGCAAAACCCGAGAAAAAACACCATTTCTCGAAAATCACAATTTTTCCACGCACGCAAAAAATCACCATTTGGCACAAAACTAAATCCAGGAATAATTCTATTAATTCCAATTTTAACCGTATGCACCATGGCCTCCCCTAGGGACCATCCACATACTCTGGCTCCCTTCGTCACCCCACGGGTAACGACCGTGCAAGTGATACACAACGAGTAATGTCCAGTTCCGCGCCCACCGCATACATAGCCAAACATCCTCTGACCCCCACCAGCACGAGGGGCCACGGAGTCGGATCGAGAGCGCTACCATCCCGTGCAAGTCCCGGGCAATAGCCCCAGGGGACGACACTTAGTATATTCCACTCCCGAGTGTCCAAAGGAGCTCTACTGAGATAATACCCCATCTCGGCTTGGACATGATACACACGCAGCCGAAAAGCCTTTTTTCACATTAAACACAGTTTCCAAAACACACGCCCACGCATGATTGCACAATGTCATGAAATCAACCAATTACCAACAACCAACAATTATCCGTAAAACCAGATAACCAAATCACAGTTTATAAAATAGGTTAGTGTAAAAATATACTTAAGTCTTAAAAGTCTTTTGGAGAAATACTTACAGTGCTATAAAGTAATTTTAGGAGGATCACGGAGGAGCTGGTAGAGCCAAAACAACAACTCCACAGTCTAAAAACACTATGATCGAAATACACAATATACCCAAATTCAAACGGGGTCAAACGAAAGCTAGGGAACGGTAGGGTAGGGCCTATGAAAGCTGGTGAAGCTAGTGGAAGCAACGGTTGGCGATGGGTGGCGGCCGAAATGGCGGTGGAAGGCCAAAAAGGTGAAATCGGAGCTTGAGCTCGTGGAGGTGGCTTCGGCGACGGATCGGAGCCGGAATAATTGAGTGCGTTATGATGGCAAGAGGCCGGTGAAAAAGTGGTGAAGAAATAGTGGCCGAATGGCAGCGGAACGGGAAGAGGAAGGTTGCGGCTTCTCATGGCTCGAGAAAGGCTAACGGCGGCGTCAGCCTGCCTGAAAATGGAGGGGCTGACTCGCCGGCAGCTGAGGAGTCGACCGGTGCCGGTGGTAAGGGTCACGGATGGCCGGCGGCGGTGCAGGGTGGAAGTGGCCGGTTGCACGGGGAGAGAGAAAGAAACGGGAGAGAGAGATTACACGGGATAGAGGAGAAAACCGGAAGGAAAAAGATAGAAAAAGAAAAAGAAGAGGAAAAGAAAAGATGGGGAAAAGAAATGAGGTCCAATCCTCACAACTTTTGGGTCACAACGGATCCTCAAAATAACTATTTTTAAAACAGTAAATTAAATAAATCAGTTTAAATTTAAAACTAGTTAAAGTAAAATATTAAACTCCAACAATAACATTCTTTAAAATAAAAAGCAATTAAATTGCAGAACACTAATTAAAATTAATCAAACACAGTGAAATGCTTTAAATAAAACAATAAAAGTTTTAAAACCCATAAACAAACCAATTTAAATTAAAGATCAATTTAAACCCAAAACAATAATTAATAATAAGAAAGCTCAATAAAAAATAATTTTCACAACTTAAAATATTATAAAATAATATAACAAAACCCCTAAAATTCTAAAACCAGAGAATCAATCTTTAAATTAATTAAACTAATCATTTATTAAAATACACTAAAATACGGGGTGTTACAACCTTCCCCCCTTAAAATAAATTTCATCCTCGAAATTGTAGGGTTAAACATCAATGCTAAAGACAGGCATGAGATGCGACTAAAAGTATGCTTAAGAGACATACCGACATTCATCCAAACAAATATGGGTATTGCTCCCTCATGTCCACTTCTCTTTCCCAAGAGAAATCTTGTGCAAAAGGATCACCCCAAGCTACCTTCACCAAAGGTATCGACTTAGATCTCAACCTTTGCTCCTTCCAATCTACAATCTGAGTCGGGGCAACCTCATAAGTAAGGTCAGGCTGAAGTTGAATGCGTTCTAGGTCAACAAAACATGGCTCTTGTTAACCAAAATTTTTCTTCAACGAAGACACATGGAACATATCATGAACTTCTCCAAAATACTCTGGCAAGGCAATTATGTAAGCAACAGCCCCAACCTTCTCCAAAATTTGAAAAGGTCCAACATACATTCAGCTAAGCTTTCCTCTCTTACCAAAACGCTTGATGCCTTTCATAGGAGAGACTTTGAGATAAACCCAAACACCTTCCTTAAAAGAGAAGACTCTTCTCCTTGAATCTGCAAAACTTTTCTGTCGACTTTGCTCTTCCGCCATTTTATCCCTTATCACCCGAACTTGATCTTTCATCTCTTTTATTATCTCAGGCCCAATTAATTTACTTTCACCAACTTCATCCCAACACAAAGGCGATATGCACTACCTCCCATACAGAGCTTCATACGTGGCCATCTGAATTGAGGCATGGAAGCTATTATTATAAGAGAACTCTATAAGCGACAGATGATTTTTCCAGCTTCCCTGAAATTCCATGACACAAGCTCGCAACATATCCTCAAGAGTCTGAATGGTACGCTCAGATTGACCCTCAGTTGGAGGGTGATATGCAGTGCTAAACTTCAACTTAGTTCCTAACGCTGTCTGTAAGCTCTTCCAAAAATGGGACGTGAACCGTGATCCCAATCTGACACAATACTCTTAGGTACTCTGCGCAAATGCACTATCTCTTTGACATACAACCAAGTTAGCTTTCCCAAAGAGTCGGTATTATTGATAGGCAAGAAATGGGCACTCTTGGTCAACTGATGAACAATCACCCAAACTAAGTTCTTTCCACTAGGAGTCCTCGAAAAATCCATAGAAATGTCATTCCACTTCCACTCAGGAATAGGGAGAGGTTGAAGTTTACCAACGGGTCTCTGATGCTCAGCCTTAACTTGCTAGCACGTGTCAAATTTCTCAATAAACAAGGCAATATCCAACCTACTCGCACTAGTCTCCCAATGGCACATTATAACTATTACTCCTAGAGCGGCCATGTAATCCAAAATCTCTATATCCACAAAACCTTAATACAGCACCCAAGGAATTCCAATGATTAATAGCTCCATTTGATAATCTGAACTAACCTCTATTGACTCCTACGATAAAACTTCCAAACCTTCATTGTATAATACACTTTGGTAACCTAATGGTCACTTCCAAAGTTAATCATCAATAACAAAAATGCATAAACAAATAATCAATCTCCAATTATAGGTATTTTCTCAAAATTTGAAGTCATTACTAATTCCTCAAAATCAGCACAAAATTTAAACTCCTAATTACAATAAAAAAATATCACGCTCCTACTGCACACTCTGATATTCGCCACATGCTTAAAATTTATGTCCTCATAAAAATTAATACCATCGAGCACAAGGTGGTTCCATACCTACTAATCAAAATTCTTACCATACTTTGGTAGAAAATACTCTATTTCCCAAACCATGAGTTATCACTCATTCCTCATTTAACTCCTGATGCCTTAATTAAAATTAATATTCCGCAAAATACAACCAGGATCATTGACAGAAAACCAATATCAACCAACCTTAACATCCCAAATTGAAAACAAATAGCATCACCACAAAATACACCCGTCTCAACTAAGATAAGGAACATACCCTAAAAGTCTCGAATCCAACCCGGTCAACCAATAAGAACGCCTATCAACTTCTACCTGACAACCTAAACCCGAAAGCTTAACACCTAAATTTGGAATATCATCTAATCTAGCGGTGACTAAACTCACTACAAACTACCATTGAGTTTACCAAAACCTTATCAAAACTTTCTTGGTAACTCACCCACCTACTTCTACGCCCATAAGCTAGTATTTGCATGACTAGTTCCTTCAATAGCACATCACTATTAAACCTCAAGGCACGCCATACTGCTCAAACCTTCAATCCATCAAAAACTATTGCACAACACCCATAGATCTTAATGTTTTATTAACTCCCATACTTTATCACCGCTGATGCCTAAGCTTCAACTACTAAGATTTTATCTACACCATACATGGCAACCCATCAATCTCTCTTTAAGTTAAATAACAATGTCCTTAATTCTCCCAACTGGACACTCAATCTCCAAAGGAAAGTATAGCCTCAAAAATTTAAATTCCTATATGACCTCAAGTCACAATTAATTCCTTAAGGTAATCACAACAATTATTGCCAATCATCATTTCATCGAGTAACCCGCTTCGACTGTACACTTTGATCAACTCACCAAAACTCTTAAACTTAATACTGTCGTAATGACTCCTTTACAACACCTACCAAAACCACTTCTTCCAAGCCAAAAATGAGACTAGAACCTATACTCTCCTGAAGAAACATTTCCATATCAGTAACTCAACTCTAATCAACTTCATGATAATGATCACAGACTAATCAGTCTCCAAAATAAATCAAGCTAGCACACCAAGCTCGCGGAATTAAAAACTTAAATCTTATTACAAATCAATCCTTCAAATCTACAATTCTAAAACCTTAAATAAGATAAGAATCATTCCCCGAAATCCTCAATATCGATGACCTTAAATCAAAAGCACTCACCTTATAAAGCTTGCAAAATTCTAAAACCCCAAATCTTGTCAATTGCTTATCAAAGATAGCTTATCAAAGTCAGCAAGATCTAAAACTTCTAATTTAATAAATTCCTCAAATGTTTGTTGAACCTACCACCTTAAATCTCATAAACTTATTTCCTAAAAACTATAGGGCCACAAACCTTAAATAAACTTCTCATAAATCTATCCTTGAAGTTCGTTGAACTTACAACCTCCTACTTGTAACACCCTGCTCTTCCTTCCTTCTTCTGACGTAAGCAATTACGTCTGACGTGACAGCCCGCTCCTCCCCTCTAGTGTCTAAGAGCCCCGTTATGCGTGCCAGACCTCGATGGCTTGTTTTTAAAGATACTACGTGATTTCTAAAGTTAGTTTTCTGTTTTAAGTAATGTGTATTTTAAATGGAAGATTCCTATTATTATTTAACTAAAAAATATTTTAAATAACTCAATTATAATATCTTTGAAGAGCTCCAAAAATATTATAATTATAGGAATCATTTTATATAAATGATTCTAGTTATTTAAAATATTATGTGATCTAAATAACGATGGAATCTTAAATTAAATTAATAGTCTTACTCTTTTAAATATTTTAAGTAAGACTTCATCATTTTATAAATGATGAGGGAATATTATTTTAAATAATATTCTATCTTTATCTCTCTCAGTGCTTTTAAATAAATAAACGTTTACTGGTTTTAAATCAGTGTTTAAGGGTCATCGTAGACCATTTTATAGACCCCCAGAGAACGGGTTTTAGGATAAAACCCCAGCCCCCTCTCTCTTCTCCCTCACTTTTCCCTCCCCTCTCTCTCTCCTCCCAACGGCTTGCACTACACGGTGCAGCTCTCTCCCTCTCGTCCGAATGGCCCAGCCCAGCCCGACGCCGCCGTGTGCTGGTGAGCCTCACCGCCCCTTCGACCAGCCTCCCTTCACGCCGACGAGCCTCCCTGCACCGGTAGCTCCTCCCCGCACCCCCTCCTCCTCTCCTGCAGCCATACCCAGCCCGAACGGGCTTGATGGCTCATCCACCGCCGTGCGCCGTCCTCCGGCGCCACCTCTCCCACGGCAGCCTCCCCTGCCACAGACCGGCCACCTCCAGCGGCCTCAGCCCCTCCCATGCACGAGCACAAGTGCACCGACGCACGGGTTCACTGTGCAGCCTTGTAGCGCAGCCGTGCACGGTCATCTCGGCCACCGGACACCACCACGAGACTCCTGAGGTCTCCCCCTTCCTCCTCCAACAAACCCACGGCCAATAGGCCTCTCCTCCACCTCCCGAAGCCCCTCTCTCAACCGCACGGGTTTAGCCTCCCCCGCAGCCGTCCGCCGCCACCCATGGCGAATGACCACCCTAGCTGGCATCCTTAGGCCACCATGAACCCAACGGTACCACCCACGGCCCCGATCTGTCCCCCATGCCCGCACACTCTCTCTCACTCTCCCACGGCCTCTCCTCCCTCACAGTGCACGGCCACCACCACAGACCACCGTGCCGACCACCACTGAGCCTCCACGGCTCCCCTGGAAGTTCCCTTAGCCCAGCCTTAGGCCCAAATCACCACTTTACGTGGTGGGTTGATCACTGCACGTGATGGATAGTTACTGCGCGTGACTGACCGTCACTATACATGGCTAGAGCTGTCGTGTTAGGTTCCCTGCCAGCATCATTAAGGCCACCTTAGGCCATTCCAAGACCACACCTAGCTATTCAAATGCCTAAACAGCCACTGTATGCGGTGTAGCCACCCCGTATGCTCCTCCGGCTTTATCGCTGTAACGGCTAGCGAGCGACGCACGGGTTTTCCCGTCGACGGTATAAATCTCTATCCCTCGCTTTTTATATTAAATGTTAGATGCTAGCTAGTTAACTAGATTGTGGACTGTGCTGTTAGTATTAGGTTGTGGACTGTGCTGCTAGAATTATAGGATTCGCTGTGTATTGGTGATGTGACGTGCTGTGATGTGAAGTGTGGGCGTAGTTGGGAAGTGTGCTGTGTAGTGTTGTGGACTGTGCTGTGAAGTGTGGTGGTAGTGTATGTGCAGTAGTTGTGGCGTGGCCTAGTGCCTTGTAAGGAGTACGCGAGGATTGTACTCCATACGGTGGAACGATGCACCGTATGGCGTGTGCCATAGCGGTGACGTGGCGTAGTATTGTGGATAGAGTACACGTGGAGTGTACTCAATGTTCGGAAACGATGCACAGTACGGCATGTGTGCCGTATTAGTGATATAGTGGAACGTCGTGGATGGAGTACACGAGGGGTGTACGCCATTGTAATGGAGTGATGCACCGTATGGCGTGTATGCCATAGCGGTGACGTAACGTAATTCTGTGAAGGGAGTATACGTGGAGTGTACTCCATTGTAATGGAGTGACGCACCATATGGCGTGAGTGCCATAGTGGCGACATAGCATAGCCCTGTGAAGGGAGTACATGAGAAGTGTATTCCATGAGGCGCAGTGATACACCGTATGGCGTGTCGCGAAGATGAAGGTGTTTGCGTAGTTAATGGGCGAAGGGCTTGATGTATGGTGTGGGGAACTGTGGAACAGTGTCCCGAAGTGTGAGATATGGCCTGTAGTCCAAGGCGGGGAGTGTCACCATGTGACTGGCTTATGGCTAGAAGTAAGTGCGAAGTGGCTAGAAGGTATCGGAGTAGCTCAGCGAAAGCATGACTGGGCAACGTCACTAAGTGACGTGGTCAATTAAGAGGTCCTGCTTGCGATTGGCGAAGAGTTAGCGTAAGAGTGATGTAGAGGGAATGTGACAAGGTGTCACGTTGTGACGAGAGTACGTGAGGAACCGTACTCGTGATGAGTTGGAAGGTGACGTAACAGAATGTCAGAGGTGACGTGACAAGGTCATGATATAGCTTGGGAATAGTTTCGAGCTATATGGCGTGACGTAAAGTGTTGAGGTATGTGCCGTAGTAATGATACGGCTGTAGCCTACGGCGATGAGTGTCGCCGAGTAGTTGGCTTATGGCCATGAGTATGTGCTAAGTGGCCAAGAAGTATCAGAGCAGTGCAGCGGAAGCATGATTGGGCAACGTCATGAAATGACGTGGTTAATCATGAAGCTGTGCTGTGATGGGTTAGGATGTATGAAAGATGACATGACAGGCTCACGGCATAGCTGGGATTTAATCTCGAGCTATGTGGCGTGACGTAAGGTGTGTTCATGGACAGAGTCCCATCGTGTCAATAGTTGGGATGAACTGTCATGAGGTACGGCTAGCATGAAGGGTCGTGCTAGCCGGATATGAGAAGGTTGGTAACGGAGTATGGCGTTCGCCATACGAGTCCGTGACCAATGTATTAAATGATGATCTTAAGAGGTAAAGGAGTAAGGTACGTGTGTTGTCTGGTTAGACACACATGCTGGACAGATTCACCATATGTAATGGGTAGTTTGTCCTAAACATGGTTACACGGTGCTCGAGCCTCAGAGTGGCTTGGAGCTGTGTAGTGCTGATGAATGACCATGAGAAGTAGAGTGAGCTAAGATGCATGAGGGTAATGATGAGAGTACTGTCTAAGAGTGGGATGCGTGACTTAGTCAGTCTAAGTCATGTGTCAGAACGTGGTTAATGAGAAGAAGGAGACAGAAGTCTCGGTGTCTTAATCCTAAGGTGAAACATGAGTTCACCTTAGCGACTAAGCACTTGAGGTAGAACGTAAGGTTAAAGGAAGTAGAGACCGTGATGGGTCTCCAAAGGTTTTATCGTAGTAAAGAACGTGAAAGGACACAGGATAGAAGGAGAGTGTTTTAAGTAAAGTATAGCTCTATTTCTAGTCAACTATTTATGCACTAGATAGAAAATAACGTAAAGGTTATGTATGCATGTAGGTTGCCATCTGACACGCACATGAATGGACTGTACGGTATGAATGGACTGCATGGTATGAAAGTAGCATAGAGTCCAGGTAAGTGTTATGTTCATGCTCTTCTAGAGTTTTCTAAAGTATGAATGAAAAAGAAAGAAAGACGAACTGTTTTCCCATGAAAGATGCTTTAAGAAAGGACACGAAAGACGTTTTAAAGAAAGCATGCTAAGTAGTGAAATGTATACGTATGTACAGCCCCTCTATGAAGGCCCCTTTTTACGCACCCAAAAGTATTAATTGTATGCATGTGAATGGATGACTATACGATGTACCTATTGTACGTATTTTCTAAAGAAAAGAAAGGAAGCTTCAAGGGTGATGCCTCGAGCTTCCGAACGATGCTTTAAAGGAGAAGCGAAGAAAGTGTTTTAAAACTGGTCCCTGAGAACTGATGCTCTGCTTTTAAATGAAAAGCAAGTTTTATCATGAAAAGATGTTTTCCCACGAAAAGATGTTTTTCCCATGAAAGCATGAAAAGAAAAGAAATGAAATGAAAAGGCTCATGCACGTGCAAATGAATGAATGTATGCCTCAGCTCTTTAGAGCTGACATGAAATGAATGAAAGAATGAATGGCACGTGGCATGAGCGAATGTATGAAAATACGTAACGACCATATGGACTGAATGAACGGGAAGGGGTACCCAACAAATGAACGGGCAGATTGCAATGCCGGGCCATAGTATCTGGTAGTCGACCCAGTGCTGCACCCTAACAGAAAGAGATTCCAACCGATGGCCACGGGCGAATCCATTGGCCCAAAAGGCCGCTAACCCCAGCATGCGGGGCGTAACAACGTGCACTGGCCTATGAAAGAGAAAAGTAAAGTAAAGTAACTGTATGTATGAATGCATCGCATTCTTCAAGAAATGAAGCTAGTGACGGGGGAACGTTTTAAAGAAAAGTAAAGCATGTTTTAAGAAAGAAAAGCCCCTATTCACTAATGTTTTTAACGAAAGCATGTATGCATGTATGAATAGTATGTATGGAATGATGAATGCATGAATGAAAACATATGTTGCTATATTTTAACAGTATGAAGTAACGCTTACTGAGTATTCGACTCATTTTAGTTTTTATGTGTGCCCCTCCCCCCCAGGAAACTTAATGGGCAGTACGCCCAGGAGGGACACAGCCAAAGGGAAAGAGCATGGAAGTCTAGGCATGAAGGTTTTAAACGTAAGAAAAGGTCTTTTTATTTTAAAGAATTTTATTTCCCACTCCAAATCCCTTTTATCACGACAGCACTTTTTATTTTATAACGTAGAGTCTTGCACCCTGGGAAGGACTGTAAAAGGTTTTAAATTGGACGGTAACTCCCGTCGTTTATTTTCTAAAAATATTTTCCAAAAAGGTCCACCCAAGGACTGGCGTTACACTACTCCATAGACTGAACACATAATTCTACGGAACTTAAGACATCAAGTATCCTAGGCGAACTAAAGCTATTCCCACCTTAGCTACAACTTGAGTTCCTACTCCATAGAGTTCACCAAGACCATGTCGTTCCCTTTGAGTCTCGATATTAAAACAAACCAATCGCTAAGAGTTCAGGCCTACTACACTAAATGTTCAAGCCTAAACAGTGACATTTATGGTCGTACCATCTTCTTGTCATAGCGTAGCCCTTAACCCACTTTTCAACTCAAACAGATTAAAATATAATTATGGCAAAATAAATTAAAATATAACAAAATGCCATGAAATAAAATAGAATAAAACCAACCAAGTATAATAACAAACAATAAATTAAAACAATTAAAGTAACATACCTCAAACAACATAAAACCAAAACAAAACAAATCTCACAGATAAAATAAAATTCCATAAATAAAATAACATACGATAAAATGAATAAAACAATGAAGAAATACACAATAAATTATTAAAACAAATAAAATAACCGACCATAAAATAAAACAATTAAAATAAACTAACAGAATAAAATAAATAAGCAAAAAAAGTAGTATATAATAAAATAAATAAAACCAATAAGAACAACATACTTTAAATTAAATAATTTCAAATCCCAGCTTTAAAACTTTCTGGTACTGCACCTATGGGACATGTGGCTTTACCTAGAGCCGAACTGCTCTAATACCACCTGTGACGCCCCAACTCCCACACACAAAACAAAACAGGAATCGTGACGTCAGGATGATGACAATACGGGTCACGTATCCCAACGACAAGTACCAAGTGTGTGCAACAAATAAACAGTGCACAATAAATACGCAGCAGATAATAATAAATAAGTCAACTAGTACCAGAATTTGTTCAGTACAAGTATCCAAATACAAAATGTTTAAAAATATAAACCAAATGTCCCAAATAATACAAAGCTGAAAAGGCATAAACCCGAGTGATCCCAGATCACTCCTTTGGCGGAGCCACATCCTCAGGCTCGACATCTGTATCAACAACATCAAAATCTACGGTACCAGAAAATGGTACTGCAAGTAAGTAAAATCTAAAATGCTCTAAGACAATAAATATATCAAAAAAACTAACACTATGCATGCACATGATGACCAAAGCGCAAAACCCGAGAAAAAAATACTATTTCTTGAAAATCACAATTTTTTCACGCACGCCAAAAATCACCATTTGGCACAAAACTAAATCCAAGAATAATTCCATTAATTCCAATTTTAACCGTATGCACCATGGCCTCCCCTAGGGACCATCCACATACTCTGGCTCCCTTCGTCACCCCACGGGTAACGACCGCGCGAGTGATACACAACGAGTGATGTCCAGTTCCGCGCCCACCGCGTACATAGCCAAGCATCCTTTGACCCCCGCCAGCACGAGGGGCCACAGAGTTGGATCGAGAGCACTACCAACCTGTCCATGTTTCGGGCGATAGCCCCAGGGGACGACACTCAGTATATTCCGCTCCCGAGTGTCCAGAAGAGCTCCACCAAGATAATACCCCATCTCGGCTTGGAAGTGATACACACGCATCCGAAAAGTATTTTTTCACATTAAACACAGTTTCCAAAACACACGCCCATGCATGCGTGGACAATGCCATGAAATCAACCAATTACCAACAACCAACAATTATCAGTAAAACAAGATAACCAAATCACAGTTTATGAAACAGATTAGTGCAAAAATATACTTAAGTCTTAAAAGTCTTTTGGTGAAATACTTACAGTGCTATAAAGTAATTTTAGGAGGATCATGGAGGAGCTGGAAGGCGGTGAATAATGTGACCGAAATACACAGTATACCCAAATTCAAACGTGGTCAAACGAAAGCTAGGGAATGGTAGGGTAGGGCCTATGAAAGGCGGTGAAGCTAGTGGAAGTAACGGTTGGTCGTGGGTGGCGGTCGAGATGGTGATGGAAGGCCAAAAAGGTGAAATCGGAGCTTGAGCTCTTGGAGGTGGCTTGGGCGACGGATTGGAGCCTGAATTGGGTGGGTTATGATGGCAAGAGGCTGGTGAAGAAGTGGTGAAAAAATGGTGGCCAATGGTGGCCGGACGACGGCGGAACGGGAAGAGGAAGGCCATGGATTCGCACGGCTCGCGGAAGCTAACGGCGATGCTAGCTGACCTGAAAATGGAGGGGCTGACTCGCCGACAGCTGAGGAGTCGACCAGTGCCAGCGATGAGGGTCATGGACAGCCGGCGGCTGTGCAGGGTCGAAGTGGCCAGTTGCACAGGGAGAAAGAAAGAAACGGGAGAGAGAGACTACACGGGAGAGAGGAGAAAACCGGAAAGAAAAAGAAAGAAAAAGAAATAGAAGAGGAAAAGAAAAGATGGGGGAAAGAAATGAGATCCAATTCTCACAACTTTTGGGTCACAACTGATTCTCAAAATAACTATTTTAAAACAGTAAATTAAATAAATCAGTTTAAACTTAAAACTAGTTAAAGTAAAATATTAAACTCCTACAATAACATTCTTTAAAATAAAAAGCAATTAAATTGCAGAACACTAAGTAAAATTAATCAAACGCAGTGAAATGCTTTAAATAAAATAATAAAAGTTTTAAAACCCATAAACAAACCAATTTAAATTAAAGATCAATTTAAATCCAAAACAATAATTAATAATAAGAAAGCCCAATAAAATATAATTTTCACAACTTAAAATATTATAAAATAATATAATAAAACCCCCAAAATTCTAAAACCAGAGAATCAATCTTTAAATTAATTAAACTAATCATTTATTAAAATACACTAAAATACGGGGTGTTACAGGCCACAAGCGAATCCATTGGCCATAAGGCCGCTAACCCTAGTACGCGGAGCGTAACAGTGTGCAATGGCCTATGAAAGTGAAAAGATGTAATGCATGAAAAGTATATTGTGCATGAAAAAAAAAATGTAAGCATGAAAAGCATGAAATAATGTTTATGCATGAAAGATGAAAAGCATGAAGGAATGTTTATGCATGAAAGCCTAATTATTTTTAAGAATGTTTATGCATGGAATGAAATGCAAATGTTTATGTATGCATATTTTCAGAAGGAAAAGAATAGATGCCTAGTATGTTCACTGCATGGTGTACTACTTACTGAGTATTAGACTCACTTTTGTTTTAAATGTTTTAAACGTCCATGAGATAAGGAAAGGGTCAAGGCATTACTACAGAGAGAGAGGCAGACGTTTAGTGTCTTCCCTGTCGGTGAGGAAAAATAAAGGAAGGAAAAAGAAAAAGAAAAAGATGCTAAGAATAGGTACGTACGTGGCGATGCCGCCCTTCGCAGGGTGGGGTCGTTACAAAAATCCAAAATGCTCGAAGACATAAATATATTAAAACAACTAACGTTATGGATGCACAAGATGACCAAAGTGCAAAACCTGAGAAAAACACAATTTCTCAAAAATCACAATTTTTTCACGCACGCCAAAAATCACCATTTGGCACAAAACTAAAATCCAAGAATAAATCCATTAATTCCAATTTTAACCGTATGCACCATAGCCTCCCCTAGGGATCATCCACGTACTCTGGCTCCCTTTGTCACCCCACAGGTAACAATCGTGCGAGTGATGCACAACGAGTGATGACCAGTTTCGCACCCACCGCGTACATAGCCAAGCATCCTTTGACCCCCGCCAGCACAAGGGGCCACAGAGTCAGATCGAGGGCACTACCATCCCGTCCAAGTCCTGGGCAACAGCCGTAGGGGACGATATTCAGTATATTCCACTCCCGAGTACCCAAAGGAGCTCCACCAAGATAATACCCAATCTCGATTTGGGGGTGATACACATGCACCTGAAAAGCGTTTTTCACATTAAACACACACCCACACATGCGTGTACATTACCAACAACCAACAATTATTATTAATTTTTTAACAACCAACACAGTCAAACCAAATAACCAAAACACAGTTTGTAAAACAGGTTAGTGCAAAAATATACTTAAGTCTTAAAAGTCTTTTGGAGAAATACTTACAGCGCTATAAAGTAATTTTAGGAGGATCACTGATGAGCTAGAAGTGCCAAACCAACAACTCCACAGTGTAAAATACATTGTGGTTGTGGATCTCAAAAATCCACTTTTGAATGGGGTCAAACCAAGACTTGAAATTGATAGGGTATGGCCTAGAGAGGTCGGTGAAGCTAATGGTCATGGCCTTTGGCCGCGGGTGGCAGCGAAATGGGCGATTTAAGGCTAAAAAGCACAAAACAGAGATGTGGTTAATGCGGCTTAACCGGTGGCAGATCGGGACTGGGGTTGGGTCCATTGGGTTGCTAGGAGGCCGAGGAAGATGTGGTGAAAAGATGGTGGCCAGACGGTGGCACAGCGATGCAAAGAACGCTGCGGCTTCAAGCCGTGCGTGGAGGCTCACGATGGCACGAGGTGGTCTGAGATTGGAGGGGGATGGTCGCCGGCGGCTGGGGAAGCTTTTGGGTCAGGCGGTGAGGACCACAGCGGCACACGGTGGTGGCTAGAAGGAGAAATATGGAGAAAGAAAGAGAAAGAAAAGAAAAAGAAGAGGAAAAGAAAAGATAGAGGGAAAGAAATGAGGTACAATCCTCATATCTTGGGTCACAACTGATCCTGAAAATAACTATTTTTAAAACAGTAAATTAAATAAATTAATATAAACTCAAAACTAGTTAAAGTAAAATATTAAACTCCAACAATAACATCCTTTAAAATAAAAAGCAATTTAATTGCAGAACACTAATTAAAATTACGAAAGCACATTAAAATAATTCTCGATTTAAAAATCATAAAATAATCTCGCGAAAATACGTTAAATTAAATTAAAAGGCTCAAAATCAAATATTTAATTAAAAAGTCATTCAATAAAAAGCACGTAAAAATCGGGGTGTCACACTTCACATTAATAAGATTAAGCCATTGCTTTCAGATAGATGTATGATACAATCAGTATGCTTTTAACAAAAGTTATGCTTTCACATGGTCTAAAGTATCTCAAATAATGAGTCAATATGTGGAGAACTAAAGGAGCTTATAATATATATGTATATCTACCCTCGGTGTATAAGCCAGGTCATTAGCTGGACAGATTGCTTCATACCAGACGTTTATAAAGTAAGGCCCGATATATAAGTACTTAGTTAGGACTGTTTTGCTATGAAATCAGTTGAACAAAAACATAATTGGACAGTCGAATCGTCTGGGTGCATATTGAATAGCAATGCATGAACTTTGTACAAACTAGCCAGTCTATATGCTTATATATATACACCATTTCACAGATCACTATCTTCAAGTTAGAAGTATATAATTCGAAGGAGCTAGAGAGCTTACCGCGCTCATGAGGAGGTGGTGCACTGTGGATGGTTGGTACTGCCAAAGGTGGGGAGATCAGATGAAGGAGAGATCAAATGGAGGAGATCTCTAGACACTGAATAACTCTATTACCAGCGAGGATGCAACGGCGCAGCAATAGATTCACGGTGACAAGAGCGGCAGCAAGAAATTTGCAGAGAAATGTTCGAAGCGAGTGAAATCGATAACGGTTCCCAACAAATTGGGGAAAATATTACACGGGGGAAAATGGTTCCGCTCCAAATTCAGTAATATATATGTGTTATAACGGCCGAAGTTATTCGCCGTTATAACTTAATTTGTAATTTCTTTGCTATCAAAACTTTTTTGATCCCACGATGTTTTGATCGCCGCAAAATGTTTTGATCCCACGATGACAAACGCTGCCGAAAGTGATTCTTTCGCAAACTTTACTTGTTGCAATGACTACATATCGCTGCAATTGTAATTAATTTTGGTGTGTTCCCAAACGGAAGCATCTGGGACCTTGTTGCTTTGATAATTCTTTTCCCTATGAACATGGCTCGCTGAAAAAGGCGTGATCCCATGATTTAAAATGCTGCAGGAAGTGATCTTCACTGGTTTCTCTTGTTGTGACGATTCAATTTCGCTACAATTGGGGTTAATTGTGGCGTGTTTGCAAACTCCTACATTTGAGTTCCCTTGTCTCGGCGGTTTACACTTCCTGCGAATTGCACTCGCCGCAAAAGAGTTAGTGACGGCGAATTTCATGTTCGTCGAGGAACCTGGGATTGTCAAAGTGATGTTTGCATTTCTTGCGACGTGATTTTACTGTCGAACAAGTGAAATGCTGCAAAAGGCCAGTTATGTTATAGTGACATGTAAATGAAGAGATAGTGAAGATGGAGGACTATCCTCAAGAGATTAGAAAATGGGTAGAAGTTGATAAAGTTTGTAACTCAACTGATTCATGAATACAACAAACAGATTTACTGATTAAAAAAAAAAGAATTGTTGATGGGGATCGATGCAATTAATGGTCATGAGAGTAAATTTTTTGGAATTTGGGCGAGTTCAATTTTGCTGGGAAAGATAGTCCCATTGGCATTGTCACTGTTAGTGGCGAATATTTGTGGACGCAAAAACCTTTCAAAAACCGAATTACCTTTTGCAGCTAATTCTTAACTCACTGGAAAGATACAATAGTGATGAATAATTGTGGACGCAATAACCTTTTGAAAACCGAATTACCTTTTGCAGCGAATGCTTAACTCGCCAAAATATACAGTAGCGGCGAATAATTGTGGACGCAAAAATATCATATGACTTCAATAAAGTTCAAAATATTTATTGTCGGAACTAATTTTTTGCGGCAGTTTAAGCATTTTGCGTCAATTCTTACAAGTCACAAAAGGGAGGCAATTGCAGCGATTAGTTTAGCTGGCAGAAAAGAACGAGCAATATTTGTTGCGAATTAGACATTATATATGATGCTACAAACTTGCTACAATATGGCTTCCCCAACGATTTTTAACTGAATCTTAGTGCCCAATTGCGGTGATTTTAAAACTAATTGCAACTAACAAAATCGCTAGGAAAAAGAAGTTAATGCAGCAATTTTAGACTTTCGTTACAGTAAAGCAGAAGTGAATAAACAATGGCAACGAATGTGAAACGAATTCAAAATCGATGAGAATGACCAAAAGCGGCGATTTTAGGTACTTTTTGTGACAAAAAGAGGCGCTACAAAAGGTCCTTTTTCTTGTGGAGATGTATGAAAAGCAATGTAATTACCATCCTCGTTAGAAGATCAATCTAAGTCATTAAATTTAGACACATCACCTTTTATCCTTATTTCCTCAAACCTAGAAGTTAACAATTGGAGTTTAGAACTTTTTACCACTTTGGTTCCTTCGTGTGTAACTTTTAGCACGTCCGAAGCCTCCTTAACAATTTCTCACCTTGATATTCATTTTAATTCCTCTGGTGAGACAACTATGAAAATGGCATTTAATCCTACTATTCCAATTGCAAGTAGCAAGGTCATCTCTAGACCGACTATCTATGGCTGTAATGGCATCGTTTGGATTGAAAAACCGTCTCAACTCATCTCATCTCATCTAATCATTATAACTTTCTCAAATTTCCACACAAAATACAATAAATAATTCAACTTTTTCAAATTCCAATTCAATTTTTTCAAATCACAAAATATAATAATTATATTAAAAAATAATATTCTATTCAACTTTCAACTTTTATCTAAAACTATCTCATTTGATCATCTCACTATCCAAATGGGGCCTAGTCTAGCCCTTCTCAATACAATACCAAACAAATTCATCCAAAGATGTTCATCCAGCCATGAAAAGTGTTGTTTGATAACAGTTTGAAGACTACAATCTATTATAAATAATCTAAGGATGCCTTGAGAATTAATGTAGCCAAGACTGAACTAACCTAAAAATCATTGTCGGAACATTGCAAGTGAGAGAATTGATCTTATAATGGGAAAATGATAATTAGCAGACTCTTTTACAACTATTTTAAAACATTGTTTGAAATGGAATGTAGTTATTTGATAGAGATTATTCTTAATGAATGGCAATAGTGCATAATTAGTTATTTGTAAAATAGTTGTATAGATATCATTACGTGGTTGTAACCTTCTCTTCTTTTTCCTTTAAGTTGGGATAGATAAATGTGGACTATCCCCATTAATTATTAGAGAATATAATCATCTGACAACTATTTTACAATTATATATGAAATGGTTGGTAGTTTTATAAAACTTTTTCATTTTTATATAAATGGTATGATTGTATTGGTTGATTATTGTAACATAGTTGTAAGAGAGTTGGAGATGTATCACTACCATTGCTAGCAAATTGGTTATTCACCAATAAAACCAAGGCCAACAATACAAGTATAGTGCACTACCTTAAGAGTTAGTATTTTCGACCAAAACTTTATTTTAGTTCCGGTGATGCAAATTGCCAAAAATGAGATATTATTTGTGAAACATTCCAACATAAGGAGAAAAAGTAGTTGGAAATATTATTCAACTATTGATATTGTCGTGACTAAAACCCAAAACTTTGAAAACTTTGAAAACCTTCCATCTCATCATTACAACTTTCCCAAATCCCCATACAAAATAAAATAAACAATTCAACTTTTTCAAATCTTAAAATAAATATAATATTAAAAATTATATTCTAACAATACTTTATTCAACTTTTTAACTTTAATCTCAACTCATCTCCGAAAACAAACGAGGCCTTAAGTGCCCCTTTAACTCATAGGTTTATAACTTTTACAGCAATATTCATCCCATCTGAAAGTGTTTCCTTGTATATTGATCCAAAACTCCCTTCACCAAGTAAGTTGCTTGAGTTGAACCTTTTGTTGTTAGTAGAAGTTCTTGGCAAGAAATTCTTCTCCATGTAGTTAAATTGTACAAGTTTGCCTACAATGGAAATCCAGGATTCTCTATTTTGCATATTTTATAGGTTAATGAAGGGACAAATACAAGCATCACTAACCCAATTACTAGTACCATATACTTCATTAAGTGTGATACTCTAGCCTTTGTTTTTTTAGGAGAATCTTATTTGTAACATCCCAGATTTTAGTGTATTTTAATGGACGATTTATTTAATTTATTTTGTGATTATTTATTTTGTTTTTAAATTTTGGGAGTTTTTAAATATTGTTTCATAATATTTTATGATGTGAAAATTATTTTTATGTGCTTTCTAGATTTTATTTATTGTTTTGGCTTTTAAAATGATCTTTAATTTAAATTGATTTATTTTTGAGTTTTAAATTTTTATTGTTGCATTTAAATTATTTCACTGCGTTTGGATTATTTTAATTAGCTTTCGGTTTTAAATTCACCTTCGTTGGATTTTTCGGGACCCAAATTGGAAGACTGGATCTTCCCTTTTTCCCTCTTCTTTTTCTTTTCTTTCTTTTTTTTCTTTTTCCTCCTGCTTTCCCCCACGTGCCCGACCCCCTCTCTCTCTTCTCTCTCTCGCTTGAAACGGACTCACCGCCACTGCTCCGCCTCCGGCCCACCGTGCACGACACCATCGGCACCATCGGCTCCCCCGTGCGCCGGCGACCTTACCCACCCAATATCCGGCCGACTAACGCCGCCGTTAGCCGCCACGAGCCGCTCGAACCCGCGGTGGTTTTTCCTCCGTTCCACTACCGTCCGGCCACCTCCGGCCACCATTTCTTCACCACTTCTTCACCGGCCCAATACCAAGCTTTTCCACCCAAACCCGGCCCCGATCCGTCGCCGGAGCCGCCCGTGCGAGCTCCACTTTCGATTTGAAATTCTCGGCCGTAAACCACCCATTTCCGCCGCCATTCACGGCCAACCACCACCACCATTAGATTTCCCACCTTCCTTAGGCCCTACCCTATCAATTCCAAGTTTTCGTTTGAACCCGTGTGAGAATTTGAATTTCACTGTGAATTTCGGTCACAGTGTTTTTGCACTGTGACAGTTGCTGTTTTGGTGCTTCCAGTTCCTCCGTGATCCTCCATAAATTATTTTAAAGCACTGTAAGTATTTCTCCAAAAGACTTTTAAGATTTAAATATATTTTTGCAATGACCTGTTTTATAAATTGTGAATTGGTTATCTGATAGACTGTGTTGGTTATTGGAAAATTGTTGGTAACTGTTGGTTATTGGTATCTGGTCATTTTCATGGCATTCTGCACGCATGCGTGAGTGTGTACATTTGTGGAAACTGTGTTTTGTAAAAAAGGCTTTTCAGGTGTGTGTGTATCACCCCAAAGCCGAGATGGGTTATTATCTCGGTGGAGCTCCTCTGGGCACTCGGGAGCGGAATATTCTGAGTGTCGTCCCCTGGAGCTGTTGCTTGGGACTTGGACGAGATGGTAGTGCTCTCGATCTGACTCTGTGATCTCTCGTGCTGGCGGAGATCAGAGGATGCTAGGCTATGTACGCGGTGGGCGTGGAACTGGGCATCACTCGTATTGTATCACTTGCATGGTCGCTACCTGTGGGGTGACGAAGGGAGCCAGGGTATGTGGATGGTCCCTAGGGGAGGCCATGGTGCATACGGGATAAAATTGGAATTAAAGTAACTATTCCTGGTTATTAATTGTGCCAAATGGTGATTTTTGGCGTGTGTGGAAAAAACTTATGATTTTCGAGAAATGGTGTTTTTCTCGGGTTTTGCACTTGGGTCATCATGTGTATGCATAGTGGTTGTTGTATTCTTATATTTGTTATCTTGGAGTATTTTTGGGTTTTACTTACCTGTGGTACCATTTATTGGTACTGCAGATTTTGACGCAGGTTTTGAAGAGGTTGAGCCCGAAGATGCGGCTCCACCTGAGGAGTAGGGACATTTGGCTATATTCTATGTTGTATTTGTATTTTTATTTGAGGTTGTTTTATGAACAAGAAAATTGTATTATGTTGACTTGTGGATTTCTGTATTATTTTTGTATTGTATTAAATTCTGGTACTTAGTTATCTGACCTAATCTTTCCGCTGCATTTTATTTTGTACACGTGTTGCATTTCACACACTCGGCACGTGTCGTTGGGGTGCGTGATCGTGTTGTCATCATCCCGGGTGTCTCGATTTCCGTGCTTGTCCGTACATGGAAGTTGGGGGCGCCACAGGTGGTATCAGAGCAGTTCGTCTCTGGGTAAAGCCACATGTCCCATAGGTGAAGTACCAGAATATTTGTAAAAGTTGTGATTTAAAAATTATTTTGATTTGAAATATGTTATTTTAATGGTTTTAATTTATTGTTGATAGTTTGATTGATTTTATTTTATCTTATTTTATTATTTTTATCTTATGTTGTCCTATTATATTTTATTTGGGTGTTACTATTACTCTTAATTAAATTTTGTCCGGGACTAAATTGGGGTTGAGAATTGTGATTTGATAGAATAATGGTGAGGCCAAGGAGGCAGGATAAGGAACGAATGGGGGAATCTTCCAATAATGAGGTGGATAATGCCATTGCCAGGGCATTGAATAGGATGGCAGATCTCTTTCATCAGAATCTGGCTGTGCAAGTGGGATGCTCTTATGAGAGATTTCTCAAGTATCGGACCCCCATGTTTTTTGGGGTAGAAGATCCACTTCAAGCTGAAGGGTGGATCAATGGAATTGAGAGAACATTTGAGATTTGTGGATGCACTGAAGATCAACAAGTATTGTATGCCAGTTATTTGTTGCAAGGAGAAGCAGCAAATTGGTGGAGAATGAAGCGGAATCTTTTGGAGAGGGAATTTGGAACTCTAGCTGCTGTGTCCTGGCAGCGTTTTAAGAAGGAGTTTGATGATAGATTTTTCCCACCTGCTGTGAGAAGGTAGAAGGCTCAGGAATTTAGTAATCTGGTTTAGGGCAATATGACAGTGGACCAGTACTCTCGTGCTTTCCTGGAGCTTGGGCGTTTGCGCCCCACCTTATTGCCACCGAGGAGTTGCAGGTGGAGCAGTTTCAGGAGGGTTTGCATCCTGAGATACGCAGATTTGTGATCTGTCAACGGGTGTCCTTTCTCAACGAGTTAATTGATTTGACTACCATGGTTGAGTGGGAGAATAGTTTGGCTGTAGGCTCCCTTCTAGGTCAGAAAAGGAGGAATTTTGCTGGTGAGGGTAGCAGTTTTGGGTCTCCCCAGAAATTTGTTCAGAGGAGTGGGACCCGACCACAAGCAGCATCTGGTATGTGTGTTGGGGGCCGAGCCCCAGTTTGCAGCTGATGCAATAGAGCTCATGAGGGTGATTGCCGTCAGAGTGGGACCACCCAGTGTTATAGATGTGGCCAGCCAGGTCATTTTTATCGAGAGTGCCCTAATCAACCTCAAGCAAGTCGTGGAGGCCGACGTAGCGGGAGATCTAATCAGAGACAGCTGGTTCAAGCTCGGGTTTATGCCATGACCCCAGGAGACGTGGATTATGAGGCGCCATCTACTCATGATGCTAGAGTGATTACAAGTACGAGTTTAATTTATTTTTTATTTTTTGGAATTGGTGTTCGGGGAAAAATTGTTTGTTTGAATTTTTGGATGTATGTGTGCTTGAGGTAGAGTTGTCTCTATGATTTTTATGCATGTATGTTGTTTGATTCCGGGGTGTCTTAATCTTTTGTATCAACCACCTTCGCGCGGCTGTGTAACTTGGTCACGGAGCCTTTACCTCAATCTTTGGTTGTGGCTCTTCCTAATGGGGAATTGGTATATCTTAATATCGAAACTCGATGGGAATGGCATGGTCTAAGTGAACTCTATGGAGTGGGAACTCAAGTTACAGCTAAGGTAGGAATAGCTTTAGTTCGCCTAGGATACTTGAGGTCTTAAGTTCCGTAGAATTAAGTGTTGAGTCTTTAGAGTAGGAGGTCATAAGTTGTAACACCCTGTTGTAACATCTGACGTAATATCTTACGTCAGATGCGGTAGACCTGCTCCTCCTTCCTTCTTCTGACGTAAGCAATTACGTCAGATGTGATGGACAGCCTGCTCCTCCTCTCTAGTGTCTAAGAGCCCCGTTATGCGTGCCGTACCCTGATGGCTTGTTTTAAAGATACTACGTGATTTCTAAAGTTATCTTTGTGTTTTAAGTATGAGTATTTTAAATGGAATATTCTCATCGTTATTTATCTAAATAATATTTTAAATAACTCAATTATAATATCTTTGAAGAGCACCAAAAATATTATAATTGTATTAATCATTTTATATAAATGATTCCAGTTATTTAAAATATTATGTGATCTAAATAATGAGGGAATCTTTAGTTAAATTAATATTTTTACTCTTTTAAATATTTTAAGTAAGACTTCATCATTTTATAAATGATGAGGGAATATTATTTTATATAATATTCTAAGCTTTATTTCCTTTCGATGCTTTTAAATAAATAAACGTTTACTTGTTTTTAAAGTAGTGTTTAAAGGTCATAGCAGACCATTTTATAGACCCCCAGACGTCGGGTTTTAGGATAAAACCCCAGCCCCTCTCTCTCTCTCCCTCACTTTTCCCTCCCCTCTCTCTCTCCTCTCTCGGCCTCTCCCGTACGCGATACCCACGCCGAAGGCACCAGCCCCTAGCCCGGCGCCGCCGTGCGTCGGCGTGCCTCACCGGAACCGCCTCCCTCCGGCAAGTCCCCCAGCACCGGCCTTACCTCCCCACGCTCTCTCCTCCTCCTCCCTCGACGGTGCAAGCCCGAACGGGCTTAGTCCTCCATGCGCCGCCGTGCGCCGTCCTTCGGCGACACCTCTCCCATGGCAGCCTCCCTTGCCACCGACCGGCCACCTCCAGTGGCCTCAGCCCCTCCCATGCAGCCACCTCCCTCCTCCATGCACGTACACAGCTCACCCACGCACGGGTTCACTGTGCGAGCCCGTAGCGCCGCCGTGCGCGGTTATCTCGGCCACCGGACACCACCACGAGACTCCTGAGGTCTCCCCCTTCCTCCTCCAGCAAACCCACGGCCAATAGGCCTCTCCTCCACCTCCCGATGTCCCTCTCTCCACGGCACGGGTTTAGGCTCCTCCGCCGCCGTGCGCCGCCACCCATGGCTAGTGGCCACCCTCTCCGGCTTCTTGAGGCCACCACGAACCCAATGGTACCACCCACGGCCCCGATCTGCCACCCATGGCCCCACACTCTCTCTCACTCTCCCACAGCCTCTCCTCCCTCACAGTGCACGGCCAGCCACCGTAGGCCACCGTACCGACCACCACTGAGCCTCCATGGCTCCTCCGACAGTTCCCTTAGCCCAGCCTTAGGCCCAAACCACCATTTTATGTGGTGGGTTGATCACTGCACGTGATGGAAAGTCACTGCGCGTGACTGACCGCCACTGTACACGGCGAGATCCGCTGTGTTATGTCCCTTTCTAGTATCACCAAGGCCACCTTAGGCCCTTCCAAGACCACACCTAGCTATCCAAACGCTTAAACAGCCACTGTACGTGGTGTAGCCACCCCGTACGTTCCTCCGGCTTTATCACTGTAACGGCTAGCGAGCGACGCACGGGTTATCCCGCCAATGATATAACTCTCTATCCCTCGCTTTTATATTAATTGTTAGACGTTAGCTAGTATTATAGGTTGTGGACTGTGCTGCTAGTATTATAGGATTTGCTGTGTAGTGGCGATGTGACGTGAGGTGATGCAGTGTTGGGCGTAGTTGGGAAGTGTGCTGTGTAGTGTTGTGGACTGTGCTGCGAAGTGTGGTGGTAGCGTATGTGCAGTAGTAGTGGTGTAGCCTAGCGCTGTGAAAGGAGTACACGTGGAGTGTACTCTGTGTAGTGAGACGAGGCACCGTATGGCGTGTATGCCATAGCGGTGACGTGGCGTAGTATCGTGGATGGAGTACACGTGGAGTGTACTCCATGTTGGGCAACGACACACAGTACGGCATGTGTGCCGTATTAGTGATGTGGTGGAACGTTGTGGATGGAGTACACGAGGAGTGTACTCCATTGTAATGGAGCGATGCACCGTATGGCGTGTATGCCGTAGCGGTGACGTAGCGTAGTTCTATGAAGGGAGTACACGTGGAGTGTACTCCATTGTAATGGAGTGACGCACCATATGGCGTGAGTGCCATAGTGGTGACGTAGCATAGCCCTGTGAAGGGAGTACATGAGGAGAGTACTCCATGAGATGCAGCGATACACCGTATGGCGTGTCGCGAAGATAAAGGTGATTGCGTAGTTGATGGGCGAAGAGCTTGATGTATGGTGTCGAGAACTGTGGAACAGTGTCCCGAAGTATGAGATACGGCCTGTAGTCCAAGGCGACGAGTGTCGCCATGTGACTGGCTTATGGCTGGAAGTAAGTGCCAAATGGCTAGAAGGTATCGAAGTAGCGCAGCGAAAGCATGATTGGGCTACGTCATGAAATGACGTGGTCAATCATGAAGCTGTGCTGTGATGGGTTGGGATGTATGAAAGATGACGTGACAGGGTCACAGCAAAGCTTGGGATTTAATCTCGAGCTATGAGGCGTGACGTAAGGTGTGTTCATGGACAGAGTCCCGTCGTGCTAAGTGTTGGGATGAACTGTCATGAGGTACGGCTAGCATGAAGGGTCGTGCTAGCCGGGCATGAGAAGGTTGGTAATGGAGTATGGCGTTTGCCATACGAGTCCGTGACCAATGTATTAAATGATGGTCTTAAAGGATAAAAGAGTAAGGTACGTGTGTTGTCTGGTTAGACGCACTTGCCGGACGGATTCGCCATATGTAATGGGTAATCTGTCCTAAGTATGGTTACACGGTGCTCAAGCCTCAGAGTGGCTTGGAGTCGTGTAACAAGAATGGACGATCATGAGAAGTAGAGTGAGCTAAGATGCATGAGGGTAATGATGAGAGTACTGTTTAAGAATGGGATGCATGACCTAGTCAGTCTAAGTCATGTGTCAGAACGTGGTTAATGGGAAGAATGAGACAGAGGTCTTAGTGTCTTACACTCCTAAGGGGAATCATGAGTTCACCTTAGCGAGTAAGCACTCGAGGTAGAACGTAAGGTTAAAGGAAGTAGAGACCGTAATGGGTCTCCAAGGGTTCTATCATAGTAAGAAACGTGAAAGAGTACGGGATAGAATGAGAGTGTTCTAAATAAAGTATAGCTCTATTTCTAGTTCAGCTATTTATGCACTAGATAAAGAATGACGTTAAGGTTATGTATGCATGTAGGTTCCCATCTGACACGCGCATGAATGGACTGAACGGTATGAATGGACTGCATGGTATGAAAGTAGCATGGAGTCCAGGTAAGTGTTACGTTCATGCTCTTCTAGAGTATTTTCTAAAGTATGAAAACGAGAAAGATGAACTGTTTTCCCATGAAAGATGCTTTATGAAAGGACACGAAAAATGTTTTTAAAGAAAGCATGCTAAGTATTGAATGGCATACGTATGTACGGCCCCTCTATGAAAGCCCTTTTTTACGCACCCAAAAGTATTAATTGTATGCATGTGAATGGATGACTATAAGATGTACCTATTGTACGTATTTTCTAAAGAAGAGAAAAGGAAGCTTCGAGGGTGATGCCTCGAGCTTCAGAACGATGCTTAAATAGACGCGAAGAAAACATTTTAAAACTGGTCCCTGAGAACTGACGTTTTAAACGATGCCATGAAAATATGATGTCTTCCCATGTTTTTAAACGAAAGGAATGTTTTTCTCACGAAAAGATGTTTTTCCCATGAAAGCATGAAAAGAAAAGAAATGGAAAGGCTCATGCCCGTGCAAAAGAATGAATATATGCCTCGGCTCTTTAGAGCCGACATGAAATGAATGAAAGAAAAGAACGGCATGTGGCATTAATGAATGTATGAAAACACGTAACGGCCATATGAAATGAACGGAAAGGGGTACCCAACAAATGAACGGGCAGATTGCAATGCTGGGCCGTAGTATCTGGTAGTCGACCCAGTGCTGCACCCTAACGGAAAGGGATTCCAACCCATGGCCACGGGCGAATCCATTGGCCCAAAAGGCCGCTAACCCCAGCACGCGGGGCGTAACAAAGTGCACCGGCCTATGAAAGGAAAGAGAAAAGAAAAGTAATGTATGTATGAATGCACGACGTTCTTTAAGAAATGAATGCAGTGACGGGGGAACGTTTTAAAGGAAAGAAAAGCATGTTTTAAGAATGAAAGCCCCCGTCCACTGATGTTTTTAACGAAAGCATGTATGCATGTATGTATAGTATGTATGGAATGATGAATGCATGAATGAAAACATACGTTGCTATATTTTAACGGTATGAAGTAACGCTTACTGAGTATTTGACTCATTTTAGTTTTTATGTGTGCCCCTCCCCCCACAGGAAACTAAATGGGCAGTACGCCCAGGAGGGACACAGCCAAAGGGAAAGAGCATGGAAGCTAGGCATGAAAGTTTTAAACGTAAGAAAATGTCTTTTTATTTTAAAGAATTTTATTTCCCACTCCAAAACCCTTTTACCACGAAAGCACTTTTTATTTTATAACGTAGAGTCTTGCACCCTGGGAAGGACTGTAAAAGGTTTTAAATTGGGCGGTAATTCCCGTCGTATTTTCTAAAATATTTTCCAAAAAGGTCCACCCAAGGACGGGCGTTACATAAGTTCAACGAATTTCAAGGAGAGATTTATGAGAAGTTATCTAAGGTTTGAGGCCCTATAGTTTTAGGAAATAAGTTTATAGGATCTAAAGTGGTAGGTTCAACAAACACTTGAGGGACTAGTTAAATTAGAAATTTTAATTTTGCCGGCTCAGTTTAGCACTTTGGTATTATTTTGAGTTTAGAATTTTGCAAGGTTTGTAAGGTAAGTGTGTTTTAGCTTTAAGGTCATCGAATTTGAGGATTTCAGGAAATGATTCTTTTGGTTTAAGGTTTTAGAATTACAAGATTGAAGAATTGATTTGTAATAAGATTTAAGTTTTAATTCCTCGAGCTTGATGTGCTAACTTGATTTATTTTGGAGACTGTTTAGTCTGTGATCATTATGATGAGGTTGATCAGAACTGAATTATTAATATATGAATTTTAATGAGAATATTTCTTTGAAAATGGAAGGTAATGATTTAGCTCGAGTATTCTGAGGATTGTAGATTTGGATCGCATTCGAGAAAATGATTGTTTTTAGCTTGAGGTTACAATAGTAGGTTTAAGATTTGATCCATATCAATTTTAAGGATAAAGATGGTGTTGATTTAAGAAATGATTCTTGTTGATTTCGAGGATGTAGGTCCAAATGATGGAAATGGTAGTGATAGATCACTTGCACGTTGGAGGAATATTGATTCTAGCTAAGGATGCACGAGATTGACGTGTAACAGTTGTGAGTTTGTAGGGATTTCGGAGAGTACAGGTTCTAGTCTCATTCTTGGCTTGGAGGAAGTAGTTTTGGTAGGTGTTGTTAAAGAGTCGTTACGACAGTATTAAGTTCAAGAGTTTTGGTGAGTTGATCGAAGAGTATAGTCGAAGCAGGTTACTTGATGGAATGATGATTGGCAATAATTATTGTGATTACCTAAAGTAATTAATTGTGACTTGTGGTCACAAAGGAATTTGAATTTTTGAGACTATACTTTCCTTTGGAAATGGAGCGTCAAGTTAGGTGAGTTAAGGACATTGTTAGTTGACTTAAAGGAAGATTGATAGGTCATGTTTGGTGTACGATAAATTTTGGAAGTTGAAGCTTAGGTATCAATGGTGGATAGCATAATCAAGTACGTGAGTTAATAAGATATTAAGATCCATGGACGTTGAGCAATAGTTTTGGTGGATTGAAGATGAGCCTTTTAAGATAAGTTCTTATCTAAGTTGAGCGGGTGTATTTTGGGATGCTGAGGTTAATTAATATTGATCTTGTTTAAAGTAGCGGGAGTTATTTGAGTAATTTGTGTGATAATTCATGATTTTGGAAAGAGGATATTTCCATCAATTGTGGTAAGAATTTTCTGGTTAGTAGGTATGGAGCCACCTTGTACTCGATGATATTAATTTTTTTTTTTTTATAAGGACATGAATTTTTGAAGTGTGGTGATTATCATAATGCATGGCAGGAGCTTGATACTTTGGTTGTAATCAGGAATTTAAAATTTTGTGTTGATTTTGAGGAATTAGTAGTGACTTGAAATTTTGAGAAGATACCTATATTTGGAGATTGATTATTGTGTGTGCAACCTCGTTATTAATGGTTAACTTTGGAAGTGACCTCTAGGTTACTAAAGTGTAGTTTACAACGAAGGTTTGGAAGTTTTACCGTAGGAGTTATTAGAGGTTAGTTTCGAGTATCAATGGAGCTTTTAATCAGTGGGATTCCTTGGGTGTGGTATTAAGGTATTGTGAATATAAAGGTCTTGGATTTCATGGCCGCTCTAGGAGTATTAATCATGATGTGCCAATGGGAGACTAGTGAAAGTAATTTAGTTGGGCCCGAGTTAATAAAAGAGAGCTCAGATCAAGTTCGGGTGATAAGAGATAAAATGGCGGAAGCGCAAAGTTGTCAGAAAGTTATGCGGATTCAAAGAGAATAGACTTGTCCTTTGAGGAAGGTGATTGGGTTATCTCAAAGTCTCTCCTAAGGAAGGCGTTAAGTGTTTTAGTAAGAGAGGAAAACTTAGCCAAGATTAGTAGAACCTTTTCTGATTTTGGAGGTGAATGGGGTTGTTGTTTTCAGGATTGCTTTGCCAGAGTATTTGGAATAGTTCTTGATGTGTTCCATGTGTTCTCAAGAAAAGTTTTGGTCAACAAGAGTTTCGCTTTGTCGACCCAAGATGTATCGATCATCAGCTTGACTTTTCTTATGAGGTTGCCCCGATGTAGATTGCAAATTGGAAGGAACAAAGGTTAAGATCTAAGTCGATGCGTTTGGAGAAGGTAGCTTGGAGTGATCTATTGGCTCAAGATTTCTCTTGGGAGCAAGAGGCCCATATGAGGGAGCAGTATCCGTCTTTGTTTGGTTGACCCTTCTAGTATGCTTCTTAAGTCTACCCTTAGTTGAACTTTATCATTGTCTTAGTCGTAATGATTGACCTTACCAATTTTGAGGACAAAATTTTATTTAAGGGGGAGAGATTGTAACATCCCAGATTTTAGTGTATTTTAATGGAGGATTTATTTAATTTATTTTGTGATTATTTATCTTGTTTTTAAATTTTGGGAGTTTTTAAATATTGTTTCATAATATTTTATGATGTGAAAATTATTTTTGTATGCTTTCTAGATTTTATTTATTGTTTTGGCTTTTAAAATGATCTTTAATTTAAATTGATTTATTTTTTAGCTTTAAATTTTTATTCTTGCATTTAAATTATTTCACTGCTTTTGAATTATTTTAATTAGCTTTTGGTTTTAAATTCATCTTCATTGGATTTTTCGGGACCCAGATTGGAAGACTGGATCTTCCCTTTTTCCCTCTTCTTTTTCTTTTCTTTCTTTTTTCTTCTTTCTTTTTTTTTCTTTTTCCTCCTGCTTTCCCCTGTGTGCCCGACCCCCTCTCTCTCTTCTCTCTCTTCTCTCTCTCGCGTGAAACGGACTCACCACCTCCGGCCCGCCGTGCACTACACCGCCGACACCATCGGCTCCCCCGTGAGCCGGCGACCTTACCCACCCAATATCCGGCCGGATAACACCGCCGTTAGCCGCCACGAGCCGCTCGAACCCGCGGTGGTTTTTCCTCCGTTCTGCTGCCGTCCGGCCACCATTTCTTCACCACTTCTTCACCGGCCCAATACCAAGCTTTTCCAACCAAACCCGGCCCCGATCCGTCGCCGGAGCCGCCCGTGCGAGCTCCACTTCCGATTTGAAATTCTCGGCCGTAAACCACCCATTTCCGCCGCCATTCACGGCCAACCACCACCACCATTAGATTTCCCACCTTCCTTAGGCCCTACCCTATCAATTCCAAGTTTTCGTTTGAACCCGTGTGAGAATTTGAATTTCACTGTGAATTTCGGTCACAGTGTTTTTGCACTGTGACAGTTGCTGTTTTGGTGCTTCTAGTTCATCCGTGATCCTTCATAAATTATTTTAAAGCACTGTAAGTATTTCTCCAAAAGACTTTTAAGATTTAAATATATTTTTGCAATGACCTGTTTTATAAACTGTGAATTGGTTATCTGATAGACTATGTTGGTTATTGAAAAATTGTTGGTAACTGTTGGTTATTGGTATCTGGTCATTTTCATGGCATTGTGCACGCATGCGTGGGTGTGTACATTTGTGGAAACTGTGTTTTGTAAAGAAGGCTTTTCGGGTGTGTGTGTATCACCCCAAAGCCGAGATGGGTTATTATCTCGGTGGAGCTCCTCTGGGCACTCCGGAGTGGAATGTACTGAGTGTCATCCCCTGGAGCTGTTGCTTGGGACTTGGATGAAATGGTAGCGCTCTCGATCCGACTCCGTGATCTCTCGTGCTGGCGGAGATCAAAGGATGCTTAGCTATGTACGCGGTGGGCGCGGAACTGGGCATCACTCGTATTGTATCACTCGCATGGTCGCTACCTGTGGGGTGACGAAGGGAGTCAGGGTATGTGGATGGTCCCTAGGGGAGGCCATGGTGCATACGGGATAAAATTGAAATTAATGTAACCATTCCTGGTTATTAATTGTGCCAAATGGTGATTTTTGGCGTGCGTGGGAAAAACTTGTGATTTTCGAGAAATGGTGTTTTTCTCGGGTTTTGCACTTGGGTCATCATGTGCATGCATAGTGGTTGTTGTATTCTTATATTTGTTATCTTGGAGTATTTTTGGGTTTTACTTACCTGTGGTACCATTTATTGGTACTGTAGATTTTGACGCAGGTTATGAAGAGGTTGAGCCCGAAGATGCGGCTCCACCTGAGGAGTAGGGACATTTGGCTATATTCTATGTTGTATTTGTATTTTTATTTGAGGTTGTTTTATGAACAAGAAAATTGTATTATGTTGACTTGTGGATTTCTGTATTATTTTTGTATTGTATTAAATTCTGGTACTTAGTTATCTGATCTAACCTTTCCGCTGCATTTTATTTTGTACACGTGTTGCATTTCACACACTTGGCACATGTCGTTGGGGTGCGTGACCATGTTGTCATCATCCCGGGTGTCTCGATTTCTGTGCTTGTCCGTACATGGAAGTTAGGGGCGCCACATTATTCGCATGGGGGAACTTGTAATCAGGGTGCACCACAAAGCGCCTCATTTGAGATAAATGAAGCAAACCAGAAGTGTACAAATGGTCCTCCTGTCGGAATTTTCCCTCGTAGATTATTGAAAGAGACATTTAGATACTTGAGGTATAAAATTGCTTCTAAGGACGTGGGAATCCTTCCAGATAAATTGTTGCAGGAAAGATCTAAGATCTCCAAGCTTAATAGTTCACCAAAAGACTTTGGAATTGAACCTTCTAGTTGATTGACTGCTAAAGAGAGATTCGTTAGATCTATGAGGCCACCAATTGTTATTGGGATATTCCCTGATATTTGATTTCTTGATAGATTCAATATCTGTGACGCCTCCAGATTCCGCTTGGGTTCAGACGGACATCCGAAGCGTCGAGACATGCAACACAAGGTTACCTGCCCTCGTTCATGACATATAAGATGCATTATGCAATATTTGCAGTGGATAATTTTATTTTTCTTGAGCAATACTATGCACCAAACTTATAATATCCCAAATAGTTAAAACATAATCCATGCATACTTAACAAAATAAACATCCACGATTACAGCACGATTCTCAAAAGACTGTAATCCAAAACAATGGACACTTGACTCCATAATTATATTTCCAAAATACACTATCGGGCAAGTTCGTTGAGTAACTCACGTAACTCGACTAACGATGCCAGAATACTATCTAAAGACCTAACTATAGAGGCTACAAACTTCACATTGCGTCTACGGTATCTAGTCAACCTCCTCCAGTCTGCCAGTGTTTGCTCCCTGCTCTGATCCTAATATATCGCCTACCATTTGAGGAGAATGGTAGTGGGACTACCACAGTGAGATTTGATTACAAATCTCAGCAAGTTAACAGGAAACTTCCACATAGGTTAATGATGCATGCATGGCAGTAAAAGTATGAATGCATAATCAAAGTCAATAGTAATATAGCATAACTTGACATAACATGGCATGAAATAATAAGCATAACGTGACTGATAGAATATGATATGAGCTGACATAACTTGAACTGAAATTGAAACTTAGCTTGGCATGACATAACATGTACGTAAACCTAAAACATAACATGAACTAGCAATATAGCATGAACGTGAACTTGAAACATAACATGGACTTGAAACATAGTATGAACGTGAACATACATAATTTGAACATGAACTTGAAAATAACATGAACCTGAGCATAACATAACATAAACGTGAACTTGAAATATGACATAAACGTGAACATGACATAACATGAACGTGAACTTGAACATAACATGAACATGAACATGAACATAACCTAACATGAACGTGAACTTAAAACATACCATGGACTTGAAACATAGCATGAACGTGACATAAACTTGAAACTTGACATGAACATAAACTTGAACATAACATAACGTGAAACATGACTTGAACGTGAAATACATGAACTTAGAATCTTATTCAATAGACTTAATCATATAAGTGACCATACGGGTACTACACGGGTTCCCTTGAACTGTGTTTCCCTGCCGATTACCGCATCACAACATAGGTACCTATACCAGCTGTGAGTGCATTAATACATACTCCACAGTTGTTGTGGCCCCACATATTCTACATGTCGCAATTGTTGTGTCTCACGTAGTGTATGCTCCGCAGTTGTTGTGGGCCCATGAATTGCTTGCGCCGCACTTGTTGTGGACACACATAAAATAAAGTATAGCTGCATCGGCGTTAGTGCCTGGCGCGTTCTGATAACCAGCTAGTTAGGCCCCATTGGCAACCTGTTGACTGTACTTCGTCAACCTAGAGAATTTCACACCTATTTAAATACTCCAGCGTGAACAAAGGAGTTCCACTAAGATATTACTCCATCCTAGCACTTAGGGTCGTGATTGACATGAATAACTTAACAAGACTGTCGAGATAGAATGACACGGATACAAAAAGACAAAAGTCCTGACGTAGTGTAACATGACATGAACATAATGTAACACCCCATATTTTAGTGTATTTTAATGAAGGATTATTTTAATTAATTTAATGATTGATTCTCTAGTTTTAAAATTTTGGGAGTTTTAGAATATTATTTTATAATATTTTAAGTTGTGAAAATTATTTTATTGGGCTTTCTTCTTATTAATTATTATTTCGGATTTAAATTGATCTTTGATTTAAATTGGTTTGTTTATGGGTTTTAAAATTATTATTGTTTTATTTAAAGCATTTCATTGCGTTTGATTAATTTTAATTAGTGTTATGCAATTTAATTGCTTTTTATTTTAAAGAATGCTATTGTTGGAGTTTAATATTTTATTTTAATTAGTTTTAAGTTTAAGTTGATTTATTTAATTTGCCGTTTTAAAAATAGTGTTTTTGAGGATCAGTTGTGACTCGAAAGTGGTGAGGATTGGACCTCATTTCTTTTCCCCATCTTTTCTTTTTCCTCTTTCCTTTTTCTCTTCCTTTTCTTTCCTTTTCTTTTCTTTTCTTTCTTTTTTTCTTCTTTCTTCCTGTCGGTTTTTGCCCAGCCGTTGCACTCTCTCTCTCCTCTCCCACGTGTTTTCGGTCTACAGCCACCGGCCGGCCGTGGCCCTCACCGCCGGCACCACTGGCTTCCCCACCTGCCGGCGAGCTACCCCTCCAAATCTCAGCCCACGCCGCGCCGCCGTTAGCCTCCGAGAGCCGTGCGAAGCCGTAGGCTTCTCCTCGCCGTTCCGCCGCCGTCCGGCCACCATTGGCCACCATTTCTTCACCACTTCTTCACCGGCCCAATACCAAGCTTTTCCACCCAAACCCAGCCCCGATCCGTCGCCGGAGCCGCCCGTGCGAGCTCCATTTCCGATTTGCTATTCTCGGCCTTAAACCACCATTTCGGCCGCCACCCACGGCCAACTTTCACTACCATTAGCTTCACCGACCTCAATAGGCCCTACCCTATCAATTTCAAGTCTTCGTTTGACTCCGTGCAAATTTGGGTTTACAGTGTATTCGGCCACAGTGTTTTTACACTGTGGAGTTGCTGATTTGGTGCTTCCAGTTCCTCCGTGATCCTCCGTAAATTATTTTAAAGCACTGTAAGTATTTCTCCAAAAGACTTTTAAGACTTTAATATATTTTTGCACTAACTTGTTTTATAAACTGTGAATTGGTTATCTGATTGAGCTGATAACTGTTGGTTGTTGATTTCATGGCATGGTGCACGCATGCGTGGGTGCGTGTGTGTTTTATAAAATTATATTTAAGGCTTTTTGGGTGCGTGTGTATCACCCCCAAGCCGAGATGGGATATTATCTCGGTGGAGCTCCTCTGGACACTCGGGAGCGGAATATACTGAGTGTCGTCCCCTGGGGCTTTTGCCCGGGACTTGGACGAGATGGTAGCGCTCTCGATCCGACTCCGTGACTCCTCGGGCTGGCGGGGGTCAGAGGATGCCTGGCTATGTACGCGGTGGGCGCGGAACTGGGCATCACTCATGTATCACTTGCACGGTCGTTACCCGTGGGGTGAAGATGGGAAGCCAGAGTATGTGGATGGTCCCTAGGGGAGGCCATGGTGCATACGGTTAAAATTGGAATTAAAGGAATTATTCCTGGATTTGTTAATCAATGCCAAATGGTGTTTTTGGCGTGAGTGAGAAAATTGTGTTTTTGAGAAATGTGTTTTTCTCGGGTTTTTACGCTTGGGTCATCATGAGCATGCATAGAGTTGGTTGTTTAAATATATTTATTGTCTTTGAGTTTTCTGGGTTTTACTTACCTGCGGTTCCATTTTTGTGGAACTGTAGATTTCGATGCAGGTTTTGATGAGGCAGAGCCCGAGGATGCGGCTCCGCCTGAGGAGTAGGGACATGGCTATTTTTGTGTTGAAGATCATTTCTGTTTTTGTTTATTGTATTTTATTTGACTTGAAGCTGTTTTGTAAACAAAATTGTATTATGTTGACATGTGGATTTTCAGTACTCTGATATTGTATTAAACTCTGGTACTTAGTTATTTGACTTTACCGTTCCGCTGCGTATTTTATTGTACACGTGTTGCATTGCACACACTCAGCACATGTCGATGGGGTGCGTGACCGTGTTGTCATCATCCCGGGTGTCTCGATTTCCGTGTGTGTCCGTACATGGAAGTTGGGGGCGCCACACGTAAGATGACTGGCATGACATGCTTTGAGACATAAGTGTAATAGACAACATTTCATAACATGGCATACGTGTAACAGATAATATTTTATAACATGACATAACATGTAACAGACAATATTTTATAACATGGCATAACATATAACAGTAAATATTTTGTAATATGGCATAACATGTGACTGTAAATATTATGCGACATGACACACATGTAACAGATAGCATACGTAGTGTGAAATATTTGCAACAGATAGTAACATATGACAGAATATATTATGTAACAAATAAGTATTTCATGACAAAATAATTCTTGTAACAGATAAACATGTAATGACATGGCATGGCATGGCATATATAACAACATAAAAATATAAACTGTAGTTTTCTTTTCCATCACACGTACATAGTAAACTGATAGTAAGTTAAAGAGCTAACCTACCCCGATCGTCGCGTTCTATGAGAATAAAGCGCGAAACACGAAGAACTGTAAGAGGGTATTCTAAAAATTAGAAATTTAATTACTAACAATTAGATATGTGAAAAGAGATAACTTAGAGTAAAATTATTATTTTACCCTCTACATATGGAAAAATGACCATTTTACCCCTAACTTAATGATTCCACACCCTAATTCCAAAATTTACATTCCTCAAGTAAATTTTGTCCTAAACTCTAATATCAACTCAGAGAAATTTAAAATCAAACACAACTATTAAAACTCTATAGGTCATAAACTTACATAGGCTATATTTCCCTTGATTTGTTGCAATTCCTTCAAATTTTAAAAACTCATGATCAAACCAAATTTTTTGCAACAAATATCTTTCCAACCAAAGTTTAAAACACACTTAAAATATCCATTAAGAAAAAGCTAATCATCAACACCAAACCTTTTGTAAAAAGATCCAAACTTTTTAACAAAAGTAAACCCTTAAATCACAAATTTTAACATTAATAACAACATCTCCAAGAATTGCAAAAAAAATCAAATCTTACTTCTAACATATTCAAAACATCATCCTAAGATAAACCATACTTTAAATCATCAAACAAAAGTCATCAAAAATACAAAACAACACTTGAAATTTTGGTTTTACACTTAGTGCAAAAATAGAAACTTTTCTCTCAACTAACTTTGATAAATCTCTTGATCCATGGCTTAAAGACATGTGATGTTCAAACTAAAACATCACATGGTTTAAAAATGTGTCCTAAAGAAGATCCAACTATCAAACTTAAAATCACATGGCTAAAACTCAATAAAACATGGATCTAACTCAACAACATCAAATCTTAGGCCTAACCAAAATCCTCTTGCATAGAAAAATCATATCTTTGGAACTAATACTAAATATCTTCAAACTAACATCCTAACATGCAAATACGAGACTTATAATCATCACATAAAAATATCAAATCCTTTGGAATAAGATTAAACCATGAAATATTCAAACTTTCCAAAAACAGAAACTGTTTTTCCACTTCCAGTTTTCAAGTTTCTAGATCTAAGGAAATTTATCATCAAAAGCTTTAGTCATGCAATAAAACCTCAATGAACATTCATAAACACATGCTAAAACACTCCAAAAACGTTTCGTACTAAGATATGTCCATTAGCTTGGTCAAAACGCCAAAACATAACATACTAGCCAGTTTCACGCCCAGAATGACCTTTCCATGGTTAAAAATACTTTTGACTGATCAAATGAGCATGGAATGTGAAAAATAAGATATATAAGGAAACTAGACTCAAGGATGAACAAATTGTATGAAGGAGTCATTGAGCGTAAATACTTCAAAAAGGTCAAAAATTGCCATGCAAAAGGACCCTGAAATCTACCCTAGAGAGCGCTTTTGAGTTTCTCTCTAAGAATGAGGTGAAAAGTGATGAAATGAAAGAAAGGGTGCCTTGCACACCTCTAGAATTCTGAAGGGTGAGATCTGGACTTGAATGACCCTTGATTGGAGGTGGCTATGTGACATAAAGTGGAGGAGTGGGCTGCTGTTGCTGCCTTGTAGAAGGGGTGTGATGAGGTGGCTCTTTCCCTCAAATCAAGGAATTATTTGGGGCTGCCAAGGGCAGTGTACGGCCTGCCATATGGGGGGAGAAAACTTCTTCAAGAAGCTTGGCCAAGGTGGTCAAATTCGTGGGTCATGGTGGGTCTCAACCAAGTGGGCTTCAATTGGGGTTTAAAGGGGGTTTGGTTAGGGTTTGAGATGCTATCAAGCCCAAATCCAATTTTTCTTGGCCCAATCAAATTTTCAAGGTTTAAAAGGTTGGATAATGATATCATAATAAGAATTTGAGAAATTAATAGAATGTGGAAGTGATTTAATCAAGTGATTAAACACAATGCTAGAAATAGAATTAAAAAGGGTTTGGAGGCCAACTTTAGGGTTTGGGGAAACCATTTAGGGTTTCGGTTTCAACCAAGCTTTTGGGGTTTCAATAGATTCCAACCATTTAGGCTTTCACTAGGGTTGAAACCCTCTTTGGTCTAGCACAAAAATTGGTTGATCAGATGAAAAAGAATAGGATTTTGCTTAGGTGGCATGATATCATACTTTGATTCCTTCATAATCCAACTCATGGTTTCTCTTTGTGCCAAGTGTCTAATACCATTCACTAAGTGTGGCTAAGATCTTGCCAAGTATCCAAATAAATTTCTCTAACTAATTTGGATATTCCACACTGTGATTTTGAAAACACTGCACTCGGTGCACTTATCGAGGTTACTATTCACTCAAAATATATATATAATAAACTTAGTACTGAAAAATCCTAAATATTCATATTAACCTATAGTGAAAATCGTTTACCGAAATTCAACCCCGAAGTACCCCTAAAAATAAAATCACAGTTTTGAACAGGTGTTTCGTCCGAAATTATGAAAATTGGTTATTACGCCATAAATGTGGCGCCCCCAACTTCCATGTACGGACACACACGGAAATCGAGACACCCGGGATGATGATAACACGGTCACGCACCCCATCGACATGTGCTGAGTATGTGCAATGCAACACGTGTACAATAAAATACGCAGCGGAACGGTAAAGTCAAATAACTAAGTACCAGAGTTTA
>QEOT01004999.1:993-13316 GCA_003123785.1 Pterocarya stenoptera
GAGAGAGAGAGAGAGAGAGAGAGAGAGAGAGAGAGAGAGAGAGAGAGAAGGCCCCTATGTCAAAATCTGTCCAAGACATGTCTATAACATTCCAAAACATTGACAAAAGCCAACTCATTACATCACATGTTCATTAAATTCATTAAACACGACTAATTACATCACATGTTCATTACAATCAATTGTCCAAAACTAAAACAGCTTAGCTTACATGAGTTGAAGTACTACCCGACATACAGAAATGTCTTTGGGATACATAAAAATTACAGTAAAAATCGCAATAAAAAACAACCATGATGTCAACAACACTTTCAATGTTCCCTTATACTTATTCTCGATTGCTTTATATTTGGCTTGTTTGATCATTACATGTTCATGAAATAACATCTCATTCCTTCGTTGAGTTAACTCCAATAACATCTTGCAGCATGAATTTTGTTGATTTTCAAGATCAATTCATTCAAAAAATTCACATTGTTTATTGATCTTATAGTTTGGATAGTTGTAGTATCATAACATCACAGTGGGGACAAAATCAAAAGAATGGAGAATCATAGTTTGAGCAACTTCATTTTAAACAATATTTAACCTTAACTCACCTATGCCTAATTTGCATAACTCGGCAAATTCCAATGACATAGTTTAAGCATAGCTAAAAAGATTGATAGTTGCATATTTCAACTTTTATAGGATATAGAGTCATGGCATACATAGTTAAGAGAAGAATGAAGAAAAGGGAGACTCATATTTCACTGACAAATGGATAGATATTCTTGTATTCAACCTTATAAGATAGCTTTACCTCCAACACTGGAAGTGCAATAGAAGCTTATCTCAAAGGACCGAGTATGACCTCAAGATTCTCAAAAACTGGAGAGGAAAGAGATTAAAAAAAGGGTAAACTTACTTATAAATCTTAAAAATATAATTTACTTGACTAAAACCAAAACTAGGTCAAATGAGCATCTATGCACATAATGTGACTACACTAATTTTATCTACAAAAGCATTGTGCTATGTCCAATTCAACTGCCTCAAAGATACTAATGCTAAACTCAACTACACTTGGGTCTTAGCTCCATCCTCCCAATATGATAAATAATTTCTCAGTCTTCATACTCTTACATTCATTTTCCAATGAATATATTTAATTATCATATGCTTTAAGTTGTTACAACATATGAAAAACAAATCTACTTTCTACATTAGCACTTATTGATTTCGGAAACTAATTTATTATGGTCACCATAACACCCAACATCCAGTATATGAGAGCCATATAAATACTTTACCACAAATATATGCCTTTGCGTAGAAATGGTTCACGAATATGTCTAACTACAACAAAAAACTCCATGATAAAATAAGGAGAATATGGCACCTTGTCAAAGAAAGTTGTCATTTTGTTTTGGGAGGGTAGAGGGGTTAGGAGATCAACAGATTTGCCTAAACAAAGTGGTCATACACATGGAAGTAGCTCCCCATGAAAAATTTATTAGGCAAATAACATTGCCAAAAAATACCTTCTACATAAGATATATCAAGGGTACCAAACTAAGGGGCACCGTGAGTATTGGGGTAGATTGTTTTTTTTTTTAGTCTTTTTAACAAACACTTGCTATTCATTTCTCAAAGTGGCATTATCAATCCAAATTCATACATATTTCCATAGCCCAAATTACAATCACCATAATAATGCAATTACAATCACTTGAAAAATTACACGGCATTTGAAAAAAATACCCAAATCACCTTTGTGAAGAACACTGGCAGGAAGCTTCTCTTGGTGTTAAAATCTATGATATTTCTGGGGGTCAAGCTCAATCCGTTATCGTAGCTTTGGGAGTTGAGCTCCGTCCTACACCTGGCTCGAGGGGTCAAGTTGCCATTGTGGTAGTGGTAGTCAAAGTCTTGAGAAAGGGATTTCTGAAGGGAGGTTGTGGTAGTCCCGAGATTCAGGAAGGGAGAGGATTGAGAGAGGAAGAAGTTGATTTCTATGTGAGTTGATTCAGGGAGGGAGAGGCGAGAGAGGGAGTGTTGGGGAGGAAAAGTCGAGATTCAGGAAGAACGAGAGGGGGAAATCTGTTTCGAGGAGGGAGATAGTCGAATTGGACTGGGGGAAGAAGGTGGACCGGTTTGCCAGGTGGGTTTCATGTGGTGTGTGATTAGTAGACTGGACTATGAATAGATTTTTTCTTTATATATAATCTTAGATTCTTACGCATGCAGAGATACATGAATGTAGTATTATTACATGCATGCATGCATGCTCTTAGTATTAGAGGTTAATTGTCCTTGTGATTTTGATCTAGTACTGTTGAAAACTGATGATGTTTTTCTCATGCAAACAGATCACATGATCATGAGGCTGTCTTGTTAGACTTTTGGTTTCCCTAAAAAAGCATTTGTCTTCTTGTAGATGGTTCACTTCATGTAAAATAATTCACTTCATCTATCAAGTATAGGTAATTGCCATTAATAAATAAAGTGGTTAACCCTTGCTATTTTTTTCTGGATGAAATAATGAGGGCATCCTAAAGGTTATAGGAGTAATAAGTAAGGGTCCTTAGTCTTGCCTATATAAAGGGATTTGTGTTTTCCATTAGACTCACCCATAAAGTTCTAAGGCAAAAGACTAGAAGTCCATTCTATACAGAAAATATTTATTCTCTTTTGTAGGCTTTTCAGTTCTCAAGCCCCAAGGGCTGGAAGTCAAAGATCCTATGTATCTCTTTATTCTTTCAAGAAGTTTTACAGTTGGTATTAGAGCTAAACCTTTTGGTTTTGTGTTTGAATTATTAGCATTTCAATTTTGTTCATATAATGAATCTTTAATGATTTTGGTGATGGGCTTGACCTTCGGCTTTTAAATTTTTGTCTTTGAATTCATATCTGGATGGTTATGTGCTCCTAACTATATTAATCGATTTCAAAGACATATTTTGACTCTGGGCATAATTTCAATCTTTATACATATTGATGGATCTTTGGCTAATTTTCAGTTAATAGGTTTTTACCTATTTTAGTAGATGCTCAGTTGTATTTCTTTTGAATAATGAAGGTAATGCTACATCATCCTTATTATTTAAAAAAAATACATAAATAAATTTTGAATCTCATTGTAACCAAATCATAAATTTTAAGAATTTATCTCTACAGGGAAATCTTTAATTTTTGTGATTTAATTAGTATAAGAAAATGATTTTCGGTATTGAAGGTAAAATCTATCTTCTGCCTACAAGTGTGGATTGTTTTATTTGTTAATATTTGGAATAATTTGTTTTATAAATAAAGATCAGTAAATTTATACTCTTATGCAACTTTTTTCCATAGGAAGGTTAAAATTCACTTGAATTCACAGCATTAAAGTTTTTCTTGATTTTGGCAACTGTTGTTCTACAATCTTTAGCTGATGGTGTTTATTTTATTCCAATGCTTGATTGCACTAATTATTCTGACTGGAAAGACTTAATTCATTTTACTTTGGGATATATGGACCTTGACTATGCACTCCGTGTAGAGCAATCACCTATTGCCATGGATACGGATATACAGGAAGTCATCGTCACCAATTGTGGGAGTGATATAATCGCCTAAGTCTGATGCTCATAAAGTCTTATATGAGTAAGAGTATTAGAGGTTCTATTGGTGACTACGCTACAATTAAGGAATTAATGCAGGCATTTGAGGAATAGTTCTCTGACAAGGCTTTAGCTAGCATTCTTATCAGGCAATTTACTACTAAAGTTTTTGACAGTTTTAAGGGTATGCGTGCATACATTACGAAAATGAGAAACGCTGTTTCTCAACTTAAGGGCTTAAAGATAGAGATATCTAAGCCGTTCTTGGTCCCTTTCATCCTTGACCAACTGCCATCTAAATATGAACTTTTCAAAATCTCTTATAACACACATAAGGAAAACTGGTCAGTTACGGATCTTCTGACCATGTGTGCGCAAGAAGAGGAAAGGATGAAGCATGATTGACTTGAAAGTGCAAATATGGTTGTAAATGATAAAGTTAAGACCGAGAAAGGCCAATGTGGACCTCAAAAGAAAAGGAAGCATAATGTGTCATCAAAATCCAATGGTTCTAATGGTAAAAAGGTGACCTTCTTCTTTTGCAAGAAATATGTCATGTAAAGAAGAGTTGCATCAAATATAAAGAGTTGCTTGAAAAGAAAGGTAGCTCTATCTCTCTTGCGTGTCATGAATATTTTTTCATTAATGCTCATAAAAATTCATGGTGGATTGACTCTAGTTCTTTAATCCAAATTGTGAAATCATTGTAGGGTTTTCTTACTAGAAGGAAACCAACAATAAGTGAATTTTAAGTTTTTACCGGAAATAAAGGACGTTCACAAGTTGTTGCAGTTGAAATTTTTAAAGTGATTCTCAAATTGGAACATGTTTTGGATTTAAATAATTCATTTTATATTTCAGAATTAGTAAAAATTTAATTTCTATTTACAGACTTATTATCAAAGGTTACAGTTTCCTTTTTGAGAATATTATGACTATTTTTAAGAATAAAATTCCTATTAGTTCTGAAACTTTAGTTGTTAACTTATTTAAATTAGATATTCATTTCGATTTTGAGGAGAATTATTTTCCTTACATTCAGTTGGCATTAAGAAAAATCTTTTGAATAAAAATCCTCTCTACTATGGCATAAGAGATTGGGACACATCTCTACAGAGATGATGAAATGGTTAGTAAAAGAAGGGATCCTACAGGATCTCAGTTTTATTGACTTCAAGAATTATGTGGATTGCATAAAGGGCAAGCAGACCAACAATAATTCTAAAGGTTCAAGAAGTTGCTCAAGTGTTCTTGAGATTATACACACAAATATTTGTGGACCATTTCCTACCCCTTGCCTAAATGGTCAGAGATATTTTATCTTATTTATTGACAACTATTCTAGGTATATGGATCTCTATCTTCTGAATGAGAAGGTTCAAGCATTAAATGCTTTAAAACCTATAAATAAGAATTAGAGAATCATAGTGAAAAGAAAATCAAGATTGTAAGATCTGATAGAGGAGGGGAATATTATGATAAAAATACAGAATATGAACAAACGAATGGTCCATTTGTAAATTTTCTTCAGAAGGAAGGCATTGTTGCTTTATATTCAATGTCTAGCACACCACAACAAAATGGTGTTGCAGAAATAAGGAACCGTACTCTAATGGTATAGTAAGAAGCATGATTAGTAAATTTAACATGCAACTTTTCTTGTAGAGTGAAGTTCTTAAAACTGCAATGTATATATTGAATAGGGTTCCATCCAAGTCTGTCTTTAACACACTTTTTGAGTTGTGGAAATAGTAGAACCTAGCTTAAATCATATACACATACGAGGTTGTCCTACTGAAATTAGGATTTATAATCCTAACATAAAGAAGTTGGACCCAAGGACAAGTAGCAATTTCTTTATTGGGTATTCAAGTAACTCCAAATGATATAGATTTTATTGTCTAAGTCATAGCCCTAGAATTATCGAATCTAAAAATGTAAGGTTTCTTGAGAATGTTGAACATAATGGGAGTGTGAGTCCTCAAGAGGTCACTTTTGAGAAAATACCTGAACATGTTACTTTGCCTTCTTTTAGAGGAAGAATGGTTGTCTTAAGGCAAAATAGATCGCAAGATCATGCGGTGAGACCAATTCAAGAACAACATATTCCTGTAAATAAGATTCAACTTGAAGTTATTTTGCATTTACAGTCTGAGCTAATTGAGTCATTTCCAAATGATGAAGTAGTGGCTCTAAGAAGATCCTCAAGAATATGCAGGTCTGCTATTCCATATGATTACATTGTATACCTAACTAAGTCTGATTTTGACATTGGACTTCCAGACGACCCAATTACATTTTCATAAGCCATGAGTGGAGATAAATCTACATTTTAGTTGAATGCCATGAAAAATGAGTTAGAATCCATTTATAAGAACCAAGTTTGGAATCTCGTCGAATTACCAGAAGGTTGGCAACAGTTGGCTGCAAATGAGTTTACAAAACCAAACGAGATTCTTTAGATAATATCTAACGATATAAGGCTAGATTTGTCGCTAAAGGATTCACTTAGAAGGAATGCATAGATTATCAAGAAACTTTCTCTATGGTCTTTAAGAAGTATTCGTTGAGGATAATCATGGCCTTAGTAGCTCATTTTGATTTAGAGCTACATCAAATGGATGTGAAAATGATTTTTCTTCATGGGGATCTTGTTGAAGTGGTATACATGAAACAACTTGAGGGTTTTAGTGATGACAGTCAGAAAGTATGCAAGTTGAAAAAGTCTTTTTATAGACTAAAACAAACTTCCCGTCAATGGTATTTAAAGTTTCACATGATTGTTATCTTATACGGTTTAATTGAGAATCTTGTTGATCAATGTATATACTTTAAGATTAGTGGGAACAAATACTTTTTCCTAGTCCTATATGTAGACGATATTCTTCTTGCAAGCAGTGAATTAGACTTATTACATGAGATTAAATAATTTCTCTTTCAAAACTTTGAAATGAAGGATATGGGTAAAGTCTCTTATGTCATTGGCATAGCGATTCACAGCAATAGAAAACAAAGAGTCTTAGGACTATCTCAAAAGGTCTACATTGAAATTTTTTTACAGAGATTCGGTATGAAAGATTGTAAAGCCTCTGTAGCTCCCATAATCAAAGGTAATAAATTTCATAAAGGTCAATCACTTAGAAATGTATTGGAACAGAGCAGATGAAAATTGTACCTTGTGCATCTGCAGTAGATAGCTTGATGTATGCTCAAGTTTGCACCCGTCCAGACATATACAAGGAACCAAATACTACATGATAACCTACAGGCATACATAAAATTTGCAAGTGGTTAGTTATTTAGATTAAGATTTTTTCGGTTGTGTAGACACCAGAAAGTCTACTTCTGGATATATTTTTCTTCTTTTTTAAGGAACTATATTTTGGAAAAGTACGAAATAATCTATAATTGCTACGTCTACTATGGAGATAAAATTTATTGCGTGCTATGAAGCAACCACACTAGTCATGTGGTTGAGAAATTTTATTTTTTGGTCTTAAAGTTGTTGATTCTATTCAAAGGCCAATAAAGATTCTTTGTGATAACACCTCTATAGTGTTCTTCTCAAAGAACAATAAAAGTGGAAGCAGAAGTAAGAATATTGACATAAAGTATTTAAGTGTGAGAGAGAGTATAAAAAATAATGTGGTGTATATTGAGCACATGCATCAGTACAGATTTGATGTTAGCCGATCCAATGACCAAAGGTTTACCGGTAAAACAGCTTCAGGGTCATGTGGATCGTCTGGGTCTATCAAAAGTGTAATCTCTCTCATGTTGTTATATATTCCATAAAGAATAAAGTTGAATTCAGTTTTAGTTTTGCATATAAAGAAACAAATTTGTTATATCCATTGGGTGATTAAGTTGGACTCGAAATGACTTTTGTTAGTTGTTCAAGTATTTTAAGGGATACTATGTATTGTGACATATGGAAGGAAATGCTCACTATAGAGAGCATTATTGCCATGGTTCGTATATAGGATACCTTGATAGAATTGAGAGCATTATTTTTTGCCATTTCAGTTTTACCTATTAAGTAAACCAAGTGGGAGAATGTTAGACTTTTGGTTTCCCTAAAAAACTATTTGGCTAATTCTTTAAGGTGGTTCACTTCATCTATTAAGCATAGGTAATTATCCTTAATAAATAAAGTAGTTAACCATTGTTATTTTTTTATGGATGAAATATTGAGGGTAGCCCAAAGGTTGTAGGAGTAATAAGAGTCCCTTGTCTTGCCTATATAAATGGATTTATGTTTTCCATTAGACTCACGGATAAAGTTTTAAGGCAAAAGACTAGAAATTCATTCTCTACAAAAAATCTCTATTATCTTTTTTAAGCTTTTCAGTTCTCAAATCCAAATAGCTATAGGTAAAAAATCCTATAGATCTCTTTATACTTTCAAGAAGTTTTACAAGCCTGTCTGTATCTACTTCGATGATTTTCTCTTTTGACCTTAATTCGCGTGTTAGTCACAAACTAATTGTTCTGATCCACCATCCAGCTAGCAAAGACTCCATCCTGTTGCAGATCACATATAGCTCCTATTATATAATATCGATATATATATTTATATATGTAGTTTGGCTGGTGTTACAGATCTCCGTGAATTATGCAAGAAAAGGTCCTAATTGATCATGAACTACCGATGGATGCCAGACAATTACATCTTGTACGTACATGAGTTGCATTAATTAATTAATTAATATTATCTATAAGCTGTTTTATAATAATTTATACCTTAAATCATGCATGTTGTATCGGTTTTGTTTTTGTTTATATTTATATTTTTTAATAGATATTATATATAAAAAGATGACGAACTTAATTAGGCATGCATGAATATATATGATCATTTAGAAAGACCTGGACCAACACCTTTCATATTGGAGAAAGCTGCATGTATGCTATAACGCGTAGACCCTGGCCCGCTTGTACATTGACTGTGATCACATGCATGCATATATCTATTCTATTATAATAAGTAACTATTTAATTATGACTAGTAACTTTTATTATTTTTCTGTTAATTTTTCTTATTTTTCCGTTTAGTCCTATTTTACTAAAATGTCATTCAAACCTTTGAAAATTTGGCATATAGCTCTCTTGTAGAATTTAATGAAAGATCATGTTTTATCAAAAGATCTTTAAGACCATTGACCATTTAACGTATAACTCTCTTGTAGAATTTAATAAAGGATCATGTTTTATCAAAAGACCCTTAATAACCTCGTGGCCAGTTAGATACTTTGTTGAAGTTTAGATTTTTTTTTACTCTTGATTTTTTATCTTTCTTTAACGTTGTATTTTCTTTTCCCAGACAAATTAGCTATATAATGACTTTTTCATTTTTTTTTATCTAAATCATTATATCATGTGCATTCCAGGACTAACGCACCCGGGCCATTCCCTAGTGTGTGTATATATTTATATATATATATATATTTGCGCCCCACGTTTTTACTTATCAATATATATATATATATATGTATATATTCATGTTCTTGCTCTTGACCTTGGGGAAAACAGTTTTGATTTATCTCATGTCACTGAAAGCGTGGGGGAAACGGACCAAATTAAATAGACTGGCCTGCCGGCGGGTTAAAAGACCGGAATTAATTCCAAATTTATAACTTCTTTGAATGATCATATATATATACATATATATATATATATCCAGATCATTCATGAAGAGATCATGCATGAATGACTAATTCCTGGATGCGACCAGTCTCTAATTGGTAGCTAGGGTTTGGTGATCATGATCATTCCGAGATCATTCCATCTTCACATAATTCCATCTTGAAGTACTTCAAGTCAACAGCAAAAGGAAAATATATAATTAGGTCAGGATCAAACTTATAAAATCTTTGCATATATTCTTTGTGGAATCTTTGTAAGTATTGGTTATGGAAATTAGAAAATAATAAATAAATTAAAAGCTTGAATATGAGAGCAATTACCCATCAATTCCCAGCTCATGATCTAAAATTGTCAAACTTGCAACTTCTTTTAAATCAAAGAGAAAATGCTGGATCATGACTACGAAAGTAGTAGTCTAGCCTTCATGATCACTATTTTGTTAGTTTTCCTTATGTTTGACAACGTATAGTACTACTCCATGTGTTACATTTATATTAGGGATTTAGATGTTTCTGTCTGGATTTTAGGATGTCTTAAGAGTAGGAAATAGATAAATACAGTAAATATTTATTTTTAGCATTTAATATCATCAGAAAAATTTAGATCTATCATTCTCGTACTCTAATCCCTAAAACTTGGACAAATTCTAAGATCTCCAAATCCATATATCAGCATCATGATGGACGGATACAGATCAGCCTCACAACCATTACTATAAGCATTAATGTCTAAAAGGAAGTTTAGTAGATACCAACTAACATACAATTTTGGGCCACCATCGAGTGGGTCCAATCTTGCTTGTGACACCAACCGTCTTTTGAAAATGGGTGTGGTCGCTTTTGAAAAGACTATCTACTATTATATAAAAATAATTTTATAAATTGACGTGATTTTATATAATTTATTAAATTATTTATTTTACAATAAAAATAATTTTACAATTTAACGAATCACATCAAACCACATTAATTTATAGGATTACTTTTACGTAATTCATTTGTGGCTAGAGTATTTTCTTTAAAAAACATAATTTCTTATCTAATTGAATTTTACTACAAGCTAATCAATATATAATAAACATATTCTTTATTGTATGGTTATATTAGTAATAAAAAAATTCAAAAATATAAATATATATTTTTTATATTAGCGTTGATGCGGCACGCTTTCACATCAATAATATACATAAATAATTTACATATTTATCGAACAGTAAATAATTTTTTAATTATAGAATTTTATAATAAAGCTCTATATAAATTAAAAGAACTAGTATGAAAAACTCTATTTCCTACGGCAATACCAATTAAGTACTACGTACTTACTCATGTCGAGTGTCGAGATTCACGTGACTATGTTGGAGGCTTATAGAGATAGATTTGGCATTGATCTTACAATATTTTTCTCAGTGTAAATTCTCTTAACAAATGTTATAAAGTCCACATCCGGGCAGTTAAATGGATCCGGACATTTGAAAATCATTGATGTCGACTTTGTATATAAAAATTTGTGTATATATATATATTTATATCAGAAATAATAGTTGCAACTGTAAGTGTGTAAATGCCACGCAATTATTTTTTTTAAAAAAGTTAATAAATAAGGGACTTATATGAAAATAAAATAATTTTTTAATAGTAGATTTCACTCTTTTTCAAAGCGACTACATAGCACTTAAGTACTCTACGACTGTATATAATATTGATATATTATCTTTTCTCATTTAAATCTTATTAGTGATATTTAATAGATACAATGGAGACTTTTTTTTATCTTCTAAGAAATATTGTTTTTTATTTAAAATTTGATTATCTTCAATTTCACCAACTTATTTTTTCATATTTTATGTGGCTTATGTTGAGGTTAATCTATAGTCATCGAAAATACATTACATTATTTTATATGATGAAAGATTTAAAAAAAAAAAAAAAGCGTTTCTTACCATTATTGCAAAAGTTTTAGAAGTAGGTTCAAAAACATTCTTGGAAGAGACACACAAAAATCCATATATACACGCAAATTGATTTGTAATTCAACCGGTATGTCACCTTGTAAATTTGTAATAATAAATTAAGGAGTTATATCCCTCATGGAAAAGTTCTATTTAAAAAATAAATAAAAAAACCTTGTTAGGTACAAATAATTTGGTGCATCAAATCGCATACCGACGATTTTTTTTATTGAAAAAAAAAATAAAAAAAAGATAATTTTGAAAGAAAAAAAATGTTTTTTTGTCTCAAAAATCATTTTTCATTTTTAATTTTTACCGTTTCATTAAACGCATGTTTTACATGTCAATATTGGTGCACATTTTAGTGCACGAACGTGCTTGCAACGACGTCGTGGATTTAATCACTACAAATGAAGTTGGCGATCTAATCGTCACGCGTGATACGTAGATGTTGTAAAAAATATAAAAGAGAAGTACTATAGTTACAAAGAAATTTCATAAAAGTAAATTCACAAACTGATGTGGTTTGATATGGTATTCTAGGTTTATTTTATAATAAAAGTAACTTTACAATCTAACATACCACATTAAGTTACGTTAGTTTATAAATTTATTTTTATGAAATCTTTTTATCGTTAAAGATTTCTCAATACAAAATATTGAAGATAAGAAAAATGTAAATCCAAAATAGTAAAGTGCTCTTTGAGGTTAAAAAAAAGAGGGCAATGATATTTCCACCCATAAAAGCCGTCGACAAAGCCTATTCATTGGTTTTTATTTATTTATTTAATAATTAAGGAATTATTTTTTAATGAATTTGTATATTATTAAAATGTTTAAAAAAAATTATAAAAAAATTTTATATGAAAATTTAATTTTCATTATCTTTTTTCGGTGAGCGTAGCATTATCCTTGAAAAACAGGGGGTTAATCTCAAGTCACCGTCCGACACCTACCGTTGGCACCGATCACGCTAATCTACGTGGGTCTCCGAAGACGCGTTTACACGTCTACGCGGTCCCTCTGCCGCCAATGTATGTATGCTAATGTTGTAAAGATCTGGTAGTTGTAGATTAGATTGCTGGTCCATGACCACGATCACGCTTTTCCATTAATTTCCTCATCACTTTTCTATTTTTTTTTTT
>QEOT01004999.1:15718-41439 GCA_003123785.1 Pterocarya stenoptera
TTTTTTTTTTTTTTTTTTAAATACACTTAAAAAATAAAAAGAATACATCAATATATTTAAAATCACTTTCTTAATTATTAAGTAAAAAAAAAAAAAAATTGACCAAGCGATCAAATGAAAGTGTCAACTAAAGTGGGCATAGTAGTGTTTCTCATAAACAAAATATATGGCCCCATTATATTTAAGAGACATGCTACTATTTCGTTCTAGTTATACCGCTTGTTTTGATGTCTTTGTGATGCCACGTGATTTATTAAAAAAATTAAAAATACAAACATAAAAGGAATAGAGGAAACTTAGGATTTCAGTTTTTATCTTTTTGTATTTTCGGATGCCAATTTTTTTTGAATATTTTTTTTATTTTTTAATAAGTTACGTGACACCATATGGTGGTGATCAATGAGATAAAGTGAGCGGTATAACTTAGGAGCCACAACATCATTACTCTAAATTTAATATAGCAGTCACTCTTGTTTACGTGTAACATTTAATGCTATGAGTTTCATAGATTGTATCTATTTTTTCTGATTGTAAAAAGTGTTTTAGATCAAGGGCCAAGGCATTATGAAGGATTTTAATCCAATCAACCCATTTTCTAACAATTCAACTACTTATCATTGCAATTCAGCACCTTCATTAGGTGACGTTCTATAATGAGGCAAACAATTTGGGAGTTCTTCTTGAACTATCCCTTTGTATGTCCTAATTTGCCTTAAACAAGGGTAGGGAAAAATCTAGAGATAACTTTTAATTAACATCATAAACTCACTACGACTTGTTCTGTTTTGCTGCACCTGCATGCATATGCATAGTTTTTAGTCTATTTAGATTGGAAATTTCATGAGGTTGGCTCAAGTGGCAAGAACTTTGGTCTTGATGATGTGCTCTCTGTGTATATCTAAGGTTCAAATTCTTAATGCATATAATTTTTATGGGCTATTAGACTGAAAGAATTTTATCTAAAATTATCCGAGATATACTTACGAAGAACTCCTTGTCGAGAGCCTGTGTTGCACTGTACACTTCAAGGATTCCTCAAACTTTATTTCAGACAAGCGGTACCAATGATAACAAAAAAGTCAACTTGGTTTGAGAATCTGGCATTTTTTTTTTTCAAATTCTGGTGGCTTCCACATCTTCTTTGCGGATCAAGTTCAGATTCATAATGATGACACCCTTAAAAAGTCCAAGTAGCTTGCAATCTGTAGTGATAAACGTTAAACTTTCCTGCCCCACGATACAGAGACGTTGACCCAGAAAAAATGGTGTTTTTTATGAATTATTTATCTTGCTCTTTTTCCCCGGAGCCAAACAGGATTGACTTCAAACTTCCAAGTCTTCAAATATGTACCAATCGAAAACTTCGTACATGTCCCTCTCATACTATAATCGTTTATGTTTTATTTTATAGTTCACCCATTGCTCCCCACGAAATTGTTCCCTACGTAAGACAACAACTAAAATAAGACCATCATTTATATATATATATAAAACATCATCGTTAGCAGTAAAAAAATTCTATCTATCATAATTTTTTAATCATCTTTTGAATATTGCTTGATGCGGCATTAAATGATTGGCACACAAGTAGAATATAATAAATAGTCTCTAATAATTAAATGTCACATCAAAAAATAATGAGATGTCAATAATAAAAAGAATAGTGAGTAACATTACTCTTAACAGTATGATCCCTCTAATTCATGGCATAACATGTAAGTACTCTCTTCACTTCACTTAAAATGAAAGAAAATGCTAGTATGCCGTTTGAGTTTGCCTCTCATTTTGACCGCTCATATATTTAAATTTTTTTAAAAATTTTTTTATTTAATGATTAAGAAAGTGACTTTTAGTGTATTGATGTATTTTTTAAAATATTTAAATATGTTAAAAAAATGAAAATAAAAACTCACATTTGTGCTAGGCGGCACGCCCAGCAGTCATTGACACCACTCTAAAATGAATTCCATATGTTTTGATCTTTCTAGTTATCAATCTATTCATTTTAAGAAGAAAAATTCTACTTATCATCTGCTACACCACATACACTAACATGTGATTTGTCATTTTTGTCATTCTATATCAATATGTGTGTTAAAATGAAAGGATAAAAATGACAAATCACATATTGATGTGTGGTGTAGGAAATGATAAGTAGCATTTCTCGGATGAAAAATATACAATATGATGGCCTGACGCAATCTTATAAAGCGATTTTATAAAAATAAACTTATAAACTAATGCGATTTAATATGATTCACTTGATTATAAATTTCTTTTACTATAAAATAGATATCATATATCACATCAAGTTATGCCTATTTGTAACTTTAATTGTATAAAATTCCTTTATGAATTTAGTAAGTGAACTGCCATGTACAGTGTACCACGCCATACTATGTTATAAATGGATGGCCCCTCAAGAAAAAAGAAACTTATACAGTAGGCGTTTACAACATGGGATTATACAACACCAACTCGACTTTCAGCCTAAGATAATAAAATTGCATGCATAGTCTGGTATCTGAAAAGACTTTGAATATTTGCAGCGAGGGATAAGGTTCTTTCTCTAAATAGTGGGGGCACATTTACAAAGAGTGGGGTGTAACAAATTCCAAAGAATGAGTAAAGATTGATTGCAATGGCATACCTGCACTCCTGCTCTGTGTGAGATCCCAATTCGTTCGAAGAAATAATCTTTGCATCAATCTGTACATCACACACCATCATTTTTTTAATTTATTTTTATTTGTTTCTCTTATTAAATATGTATTATATGGATGATGAATAAAAAAATATAAATGTTTCAAGAAGACTAAAAAAAAAAAAATTTGAAAAAAAATTTAAAAAAAATAAAAAATAATTTGGTGTGTGGTGTGTAGGATGATACAAAGAAATGCTCTTCGTTCGAATCGTACCAAGGCCTGTCGGGTTACTGTTCTTGATAACACAACAGCACAACTGTTTTCTGGGTGTAACACAACAGCCTGTCGGGTTACTGTTCTTGATAACACTACAGCACAACTGTTCTGTTGAGAATACAAACATCTTATCTCTTCCTTCAGAGCAATGCTATGCATCATCCTACACACCACACACCAATGTGTTTTTTATTTTTATTTTTATTTTTTTTCAATTTTTTTTTTTATTTTACTCTTCTTGAAATATTTATATTTTTTTATTCATCATCCATATAATACACATTTAATAAGAGAAACAAATAAAAAAAATAAAAAAAGTTATGGTGTGTGGTGTGTAGGATGATGCAAAGAATAATTCCTTCACGTATCATCTCAAAATTTCTATTTCTCATGATTTTCTTTTTAAATATTATTTAAACATAAATTTTTTTCACTTTCAAATTTTTCACTTTTTCATCTAATTATTACCTAATTATTACAATTTTTTCAAAATTCTAAACAAAACACAAAAAATCATACAATATTTTCAAATTTCAAAACAAAAATAATATTAAAAAAATATATTCTAATAATATTTTAATTTTATAATATTTTTATTCAATTTTTTTTCTCTTATTTCTCAAAACTCAATAAAACATGATAACTCAAACTATTCAACTATTATTCAAAAATTATTTAACTATTATTTAACTATTTCTTTTCTCATCTTATGGCCCAAACATTCCTAAGAAAGTGTTTGGAAAATTGATTGCTGGGAACATTTTGGGGAAATGGCACTTCTTATGAACCAACAGTAGGCAGTACTGATGAATTTCCTTTTTCATGAGCTAGTCAACAATATTAATCATGCAACCTGTTTAGTCTTTTATTTTTGTGGCCAAGTTTAGGCAGTTTTCATGAAAGAATTCTATATACTACATCCTCGTCATTTCATTTCTATTTTACTATAATAACGTCTAATTATAAATTAATTACTTAATTATTATTTTAAAAAACAAGAACTGATGAAATAATTGATAGATAATGCCTCATCAATAGTATTTATGCCAATCTCCCCAATTCGTAGCACACTATAATAGAACTGCAACTATAAAACACACTGAATTAATTCCTCAAAAAAGGTGGAATTAATTAAGTTTTTCATATGTAAAATTGTCAAACATTTAGCAGTACTGAGCTTACTTCTTTATTTGACTACAGTGTTGTAGCATCAGTACAAATGGTAATGAAAATTCAACCACCAAATATGCATTCACATGACAAATGACAAAAGGTTGATTGGCTAGAACCGTCTTTTTCCAACAGAATTCTGTACCTATTGCTGTAATAGCTCATCTACACAGTTCAGAATGGAAAGGCACATCTTCCATATAGTGTTTTGTCATCTCGGTCATGTCCTCCTGGTCAGTCTAGGACCCACTTTGTTTCTCATCGTGATCGGATGGTTCAGATGGTGGACGGAATGGAAAATGTGCAAATTGGATCTTCAAGGCAGGGGACTCAGGTTTCTTGTCATCAAACCTGTAACCTAAGGAAATCCCACATTTCACAGCATGATAAGTGAAGCACTCACTGGTGACCTTTTTTTCAATGATTAAATATTGCAGGGAATGTATATGGAATTTACTGATTTCTAAGCTAAATGTATTTGTAACTTAATATAAATTTCACAGAAAATTACACTTTGCCCCTCAATCCGCCCAGTCTTTTAAGATCCAACCATTAAGATTGTATAATATCACCTATTTTTCCTTCATTTAGATAGTCAGATCCTAACGATGGAGTAAATTGCAACTTAAGTTTTAAGATGGTGTATTTATCAAAGAAGAAGATGGGGGGCAAACCGGCAAAGTGATAACTTTGGTATGTGGTGGTCATATTGTAACATGAGTGGTGGTTTGATGGGGTAAAGTGTATTTTTTCTAAATTTTAATGTCTGAGCAATTTGACATGTAAACAAATGGAAGCTGCTGATAAAATCACTGGCTTATATAACAAAGTCATGCTCTGTTTCCTTGTTCCATTATCTACTAAATCTACAAAAGGAAAGCATTATCCCCACAAATAATAAAAAATCATTATTCAGAATTTACCTTGAAGAGCTTCCATAGCAATCCGAGCACACCTAGAATCAACGAACTCCACAAAGCACAAAACCCTAGCCTTATCTCCACTCTGCAGTTTACTTATTTGTCAAATGACTGGTTACAGGTGGGGAAAAAAAAAATCAAAATAGCATATCACGCAAACATTTTATTTTGAAAACACAGAGCAGCCATAGCCACACGCCCCTGAAAGGAAAATAATGATAGACTGCTTGGGTATATACAAGGACAGTTGATCCATGAAGAACTTAGTTGAAACCTAACAGTTATGAAATTTGATAATTGTGACAGAGGCCCAGATATGCCAAATTAGCAAAACTAAAAAACCAATCAGAAAGCTCTAGTTAGATCTTCATTCCTTTTCTAAGGTGCAGAAATTTTTGTGGATTTATTTGATTGGAATTAAGGGAAACTTGGTGGTTTCAGAGCGAATGAAATCTCCTTTTTCTCTGGGCAAATGAAATCATATTCTGAACAAACCATCTCCAGAACACTTTTTTGGATTATCTATTTTGAGTGGATTTCTAGCAATTAGTTAGGCAGGCATCAACGCATAAACCAATGATGCAAAGTCGCAAATTCTAGAACTTCATTTACTTTTCAAGGAGTAGAACTTCTCACAAAGTAAAAAAATAAGTCACAATGTCTCTCTCTCTCTCTCTCTCTAACACACAGACAGATAAGGAGAAAAAAAAGGTTTACTTATAGACTTACACGTCTGGCCTCCCTGTGCACAACTTTAACATCTTTATAGCCAATAAATGGACGGAAAAGATCTTTTTATTATAAGTCAAGGTTAAACATGATAGCAGAAAGTGATAAACTTATAAAATCTTCAGGAACATTCAGTTAAATTTCCGTAACATTTGAAGGCAGGTTCCTATTTTTCTCTGCGAATCAAAAGAAGGCACATTTCTTTCATCTGCAAACAGTTGTGCCGCATGATGAATAAAAATTCATGCCATTAAAAGATCATAAAAAATCTCATTTTCAAGCAGTACCTGGATTCCCTTCTGTTGTAATAGTTCAATGTAGCACAAAGCAACACAAGATATCACATAAACAAGCATGCTACAGGCAAACACAATGCAAAAGGAAAAGGATACGGCCCACTTCTCTTCTGGTACAGTCAGTTGGGAGTTTATCAACAAACAGGAAGTTTGGTTCCCTAGCTGAAACTGGGAGACCATCGGCTTTTTTCGAAGAGTTCGGTATTTCATTGCTCATGTCAAGAACGTCAGGACTAATTCCTGGCCCAACATCCCGTCTTTGGTTTAGATTCTCAAGAGGAGATGGATAGTGCCTAATGCTAGCCCCTGCTGTTACACCACCAAGACCAGGATCTGGAGAAGATCCAAAACCCGAAATGCCATCAAAGCGATATGCACTTGGTTGCAATGGATTTATCTGCAAGTCACATGTCACATGTCTTAGTTGCATGCACTATAGATATAATATCTATAAACCTTGCTCTGAAGTTCTTACATTATTATGCATGAAACCAGGAGAAGCACCAATCATAACTGTAGAGCCCAATAAAGGATGAGATCCCAATGGCGGTGCTTCAGATGACAAGTAGTCGGGAAAACTGGGCCTCGGAACACTGGCTATTATAAAAAATGCCACAGCAATCTGGGTTATGATAATTGAATTTTTGATATATGAATAGCAAAAGAACATTTATCATGAAAACAACATAAACTTATATGAATCCAACATCATTCCATTTAGTTAGGTGGGACAAGGTGTGCTCTCCCTCAAGGGGTGGTGGATTGGCGGTTCATAATGTGAGGGCCTTCAATAAGGCTCTTCTCGGGAAGTGGCTATGGAGATATAATTATGAGAGGGAAGCCTTATGAAAGATGGTGATTGATACTAAGTATGGGAGTATAAGGGGGGTTGGTGCTCTAGTGAAGTTAGGGGGGCATACGGGATGGGGTTATGGAAGCATATTCGGAAAGGTTGGTGGTCTTTCTCTAGCAACACTAGGTTGTGAATGGGGGATGGCAATAGAATCAGTTTTTGGCATGACGTTTGGGTTGGAGATATGGCTCTTAGAGTCTTAAGGATGTCTACCCCTCTATTTTCACAATTGCGAGGGAACAAGATGCTGTGGTGGCTGACTTGAGGGATATTAATAATGGTGCGCAGCAATGGTATGTTAGTTTAATTTGGAAGGCCCATGATTGGGAAGTAGGAGTCATGGTGGAGTTCCTTAACTTGCTATACAACATCAGTCCTATTGTTACAATGGGGGATAAATTGGAGTGGCAGCCTTCCAGTAAAGGCAGATTTTCTGTACGGTCCTTTTATGAGACTCTTATTGCCCAAGGTAGGAATTACTTTCCTTGGAAGAACATTTGGCAGAGTAAAGCACCTACAAAGGCTGCTTTTTTTGCTTGGACAACAGCTTTTGGGAAGATATTGACTGTTGATAATTTAAGAAAACGTGGGCTTATCATCATTGACTGGTGCTGTATGTGCAGAAATAGTGGTGAAACAGTGTATCATCTACTTCTACATTGTGAGTTTGTAAGGGCCATAACGAATTATTTTTTCAGCAAAGTGGGATTAGCATGGGTTTTGCCGGGAAGGGTGGTTGAACTACTAGCTAGCTGGAGAGGGATCATGGGGACACCACAGATTGCAGCTGTGTGGAAGATGGCTCCCATTTGTATTTTTTGGTGTATCTGGAGAGAAAGAAATGATAGAATTTTCGAGGATTGTGAGCGCTCATTGGAAGAGTTTAAGTGTTTTTTTTTTTGGAAGACTTTATTTATGTTGGCCATTGCTTTAGATTTAAATGGTCTCAGTTTCCATGATTTCCTTGTAACCATTTCTAGTTCCTAAATAGGTGTAATCACATGTATACTTCCTTGTACTTGGGCTATGCCTATCTTTATATCAATAAAATATTTCTTACCTATCAAAAAAAAAAAAAAAAAACTTTCTACAAATTTGAACAATAATGCACTTAAAAATGCATGGTTATGCAGTTTTACTTCATTAAGGGATATCCATACATAAACAGTATTGCAGCCGTGGCAGGGTTCACATCCAAATGTAAAAATGGAACTTATAACTCCTGGAGTATCCCTAAATTTGAGAAAATGGAAGAAACTTAACCATGCAATGCTCTTTTCTACACTTGTTTCTGGGTGCATATAAAATAAAAACCCAACTACATAATCGAATTAGTTAGAATTCCTTTTTCTTTCCTCAGTTCGAATTTTCTTTTAAGCCAAACGGAGTGACTGACAGAGAATTATCCCATCTTTTTCAAGGAGTTTAACGATGGTTGGACTTTATGAAATTCCGAATCAGTGAGATTAGGGTTAGGTCGCACCAGGTTACCTCTGTCTGCAGCGGCACTGTATCTGTAGTAGGGATCCGCCATGACTTCTATGATCGATCAGCTTCAGCTACTTCTCCGAGGCTTCCAGCTTGGCCTAAAACCCCAGAGATTCTTCACTATGTCCTTCAGTTCCCACTTTAAACGACGTAGTGTGATGGATACGGATCTCTCCACCACCAATGGTAACCGTTCAGGTTGTGTAATGTGTTACTGATTTAGCGGTACGTTTGGGGGTTGCACTATGAAATAAGAATTTTTTTTTATAGTAATTCTTTTAATTATAAAGCTTTATTATAAAGCTAATTGTAGAATTTTATTATAAAATTTTACAATTATAAAGTTGTTTACTATTTATTTAGTAAATATGTATTGAAAATGCTTTTAAAATTAGTTACCATAATATTTTTAAAAACGTACAATTACCTGCACGGATTTTCAACAAAAGCATCATTTTATTTATTTATTTATTTTGAGAAAAATTCTTCTTATTATTTACTATTCACCACCTCACACTCCATATTCTATGAAAAACACTCTTATACCTTATGAAAAACATCTCCACATTCTATGAAAATATTTCCATATTCTATAAAGAAGTTATAGGTATGGAGTGTGAGAATGAATAGTGACTGATGGATAATAAATCTTTTTTTTCCTCTGTAAGACTCTTTTTATTTATCTATATTTTTTCCATTTTAAGCCTTTGAGTTCCAACAAAAATTCTAGGAAATGCAAACCCATTTATAAGATCTATGATTAAAGAGTGGTTTTCCCTAAGTTTATTGTCTATTTTTTTTAATTGGGTGTTTATTTAGCACAACAAACTACCTTCTCCATTTCTTTATAAGCAAATTTGAATTTTAAGATGTAAATGATTATTCGTTTCAAGTGAAATGAGAGAGTATCCTATTTCCATCTCAACTGCACTTGCTTGGAATTAACAAATATAGCAACTAGATTAAGTTTCCTTGTTTGGTTACGTAGTTCAGATGAGATGAGATAAGATGTTTTGTTTAAAATTAAATAAAATATTGTTATAATATAATTTTTATTTTAGAATTTGAAAAAATTGAATTATTTATTATATTTTGTGTGAGAGTTTAAAAAAATTATAATGATTATATGAGATGAGATGAGATACTTTCGTTTCGTGTAATCAAACCAACCCATATGTTTACATTGATAACAAATGTTTCTCTATTTTCTTCTTTTTTCGATCAAAAAAAGAAAAGGTAAAATATAACATTAGAAATCCCAAGTAGATAATAGATTAAGTTCCAAATATAAGTAAACTATAAGGAGAGACTATTTTCAAGAAAAGCACTCCTTCTCTATATTTTCTAACGTAAGTCTCTCTCTTTTTCTCTACTTCTCAAGGCTTGTGTTTGTTTCAAACTCAATCCAATAAAAGTCATTGGGTTGGACTCTCTTGTTTATTCATTTTATAGTCTATTTTATGTCCAAGTTTTCTTTATATAATTTTGAAACAAATGAGTGAGGATCTGAGATCTGTTAAACTGTTTTATTTTAATCAAACAAGACCAAAGTTTAATTATGGTACAAAACACAAGTTAAATTGATTTGTCAATGTTGTCTGTCTGTTCACATCTGGATTGTGCTTGGATGTCATTTATTTAAGCACTTAATTATTATTACACAGAACAACTAGATCTTTCTTGACAAACATTTTGAAAAGTAAGAACGTTATTATGATCATGTTTTTTAATATATGAATGTCAACAATAAGGTCAGGTCACCCTCTCATCTCACATAATGATTCTTGGCGGTGGTGAGCTTGGAATGATCATTCATGGCTTGCTTAATGATAATTGACTATAAATAAATAAGATAATGATTTTATATGGTTCAACAAGAGGGCCTGCGTCCACAGCTTATGAAGTTCTTTCTGAATAGCCCCTTTCTTCCTCTAAAAGTCATCCCAACTCTTAGCAAGCCCCACTTCTATTGACTCTCCTCCTTCTTCAAGTCCTTTTCTCATATTTTATGTCACATCTTCCTATATGTCTAATCAAGCCTTGTCATTGTCATACCCTCTCCATTTCTCCCTTTCATCTTATCTCAGTGGACTTTAATCTTCCATGAGCCTTTGGTAGGCTTAATACATGAACTCATTTTAGCCCCAACAGGAACTTCGATTCTAATGGTCGACTTATCTTGATAGGATGTTGTCGAGAATCTCAAACTTGCTCTCACTTGTCGTTTTTATCTTTTCCTCTCCCTTGTTTGATTTTGTGGTTCGCTATTTCCTATTGCTTACAGCCTCAACATTCCTTGTGGCTTCTTTGAGTCATATGCATTGGGCCAACCTTGCAACTTCTGTGTGGGTGGTAATCTTGGAGCTCCTGAGAATGCGACTCGAAGGGCGGGCCTTTAGTGGTATGATTAAGTGTCAAAAACTGCAGGATTAGGTTGCTAAATTGAATAAATTATTTAACTAAAAACTGAATTAAGCATTTAATTATACAGTAATTTTTAGTACTTGACTCATTAATAAATTCTGATATTTTTCACTTAAAATGATTTATAATGCAGCTTGTAAAATCACATCAGAATTAATATCTCAATTTTATCCCTCATTGTGAATACTTAATCTTAATTTCTGCATGGGTTTTTTTAAAAAGGAATTGATGTAGGATATTTTTGAAATAAGAAGCGAAGGAGCTCGGTCTCATAACAGACTCACGCACAGGAAGAGTTCGGCCTCAACACTTACGCACGGGCGCAGTCAACCAATATTCATAGCAGTTCACGCACGATCACATGAAGCCAGGTGGCACTCGCACGAGCACGCACGGACAGAAGGGGCTTGAGGAGAATCATGGAGGGGAGGAGGAGTTCATGCGACGAGAGCGGCAGAAAAAGAAAGGAAAGAAAAGAAAGAGAGGCACACATCTCCGCATATATTTTTTTTTTGTTTCTGTTTTGGGCTTCTCTGTTTTGTAGCCGACAGTTTTATTTATTTCTTTTTCGTTTTCATACTCTCTGGTTGTTTTCGGTTGGCAGTTTATTTTATTCTGGGTTTTCTTTGTTTGCGTTTCAGACATTGAGTGGCTCACTTTGGTTAGACAATTTTATTTTCGATTTTCATCTGTACTTCGTTTGGCAGTTTCATTTTATTTAATTTACTTTCAATTTTTCATTCCTCTTGTCATTTTATTTACATTGCAATTTCATTATTTTTAGTTTTCTTTTCAGCAATTATTATCGTTGAGCATCATTATCTTTCTTCTGTAATTTTATTTACACAGTAATTTTAGATGTTATGGTTCATCATTTTTTAGCATTTTACTAATTTAGAAATGATAGGCTAGATTTTTAGTTTGGGATTCAATAAGTAACCCATGATTGTTTTGGGTTGGATTTACTTCAAGATTATGAAATTTTGAGTGATTAACTTGATAGATTGTATTTCATTTTGCTTATGAAAAGGATTAAAGTTCTATTTACTTGAACTTGATCAGTCGTAGACATAAAGACACGATTGATGCTTGAACTCGTAACAAGATTTTGATGGCTTTCTTTCACTTTTACATTTGTTATACAATCTGTCAAGTAACTTAATTATATTGAAAAGTGTGCTTATTGTTTAATTAACCGATCATAATCTCTTGGAATGAGAAAATGGTTAAGAGAAAATGAAACTAGAGGTATATCCAACTTCAAATCAGAAATAGGCAAAAATTGCATCTCAAGTATTTGTTTTATTGTTTCTTACAAGTTTAATTCAACTTTTGCACATTGCATTTTTTTACTTTTCATCTCTTTTAGTCAAGATAATTTTTACACTAAAATCTCACAAATGCTTTGATAGTCCTTTATCCCTATGGAATAAGATCCTGGACTTATCCTTGATACAATTTGACACTTCTACACTTAGAAGCACATTTGAGACCAACTCATGGTGCTAAATTTTTTAGGAGTCTTCGAGGGAGGGAACTCGAGAAGAGTCACCCTTGAAAATGCCAAACACCGTACGCGGATTGCCAAAATGGGCCCATGATTTAAGCTAGGTGCAAGGGGCTTCAGTACTGATTCTTGTAGGTAATGGGAATAAGGTGCTCATGACCGACTTGAGACATGAGAGGGATGTACCCTTGGTCTTCCTAAATCCTTGCGGGTTAGGGGGACTAGACATTGGTGACTGGCTTGTGACACCAGAAGGATGTACCTCCCGGTTTTCATAAGTCCTTGCAGGTCATTTTTTGAGTAAGAGCCTGAAGTAGTCACAAGTTGTCCCGAGATAAACTGGGGGGAGGGGGACTCGGGCTGCTAAACCCCTGGTCATCTCGAGGCAAACTTGAGGGAGGGTTAGGCAATTCCACAGGTCGTCTTGAGGCAAACTCAAGGGAGGATTGGGCTGGTTGCAAGTCGCTCAAAGGCAAACTCAAAGGAAGACTAGAGTTGCTAGGGCAGTATTTGGCCCGAGGCAAACTCGAGAGAGGATCAGACTAGGCCACAAGGTTCCCCGAGGCAAAACTTGATGGGGGTTGGGTTGTTGAGGCTACAATTGTTTCGAGACCAACTCGAGGGAGGATTTAGTAAGGTCGTGGGTCATCCCAAGGCAAACTGAAGAGAGGGTCGAGTGGGGCTGCAAGTCGCTTTGAGGCAAAACCAAGAGAGAACTTGGGCAAACTTGAGGGGTGGCTGGATTGTTGAGGATGCAATCGTTTCGAGACAAACTCGAGGGAGGATTTAGTAAAGCCATGGGTCATCCTAAGGCAAACTCGAGAGAGGGCCGGGTGGGGTTGCAAGTCGCTTTAAGGCAAAACCAAGAGAGAACTTAGGCTGCTGAGGCCACAATTGTCCAACTCGAAAAAGGATAAGGCAAACCTGAATTCCAGTCCGAACCCCAATCCCTTTTCATGTCATTGTAATGCTTCACGTTTCGGTGGATAGAAAGTTGATATTTTTTTAGTCAAGAATATTTGGTTCAACGAGTCTACCCCGTTGATAGGGGTGTAAGAAAAAATCGAAAAATCGGTTGAATTGGACCAGACCGGTCGATTCAATCCGATTTGTAATCAGTCTAGTGCAGTCCCAGTTCTTAAAAATGAAAACCAATCCTAAACCGGTGTGGTACCGGTTTTCATATTTTGAAAATCGATTTAAACCGAACCAGACTGGTACATATATATTTTTATTTTTTATATTATATATAATTTTTACATTATTATTACATATATAATATGTTACATTTCTAATTAATACAACATGAAATTATACTATTATTATTCAAGTCTATTAATCTTCTAATATAAAATTAATATACCAGTATAATTAGATATTAATTATACTATTTTAACCTTATTATTCAAGTTTATTAATCTCACTAATAAGTAACAAGTTAGACACTAATATTATATTACTATAAGTCTTTAATCGAACATTAAAGAATTAGTAATTGTTAATAATAAATACTAAATTCTTACAATTAAGTTTAGTATTAAAATAATTATAATATTAAACATATATAGTGTCACACGTGTAAATGGTAAACCAGAAAACCACACTAGATCAGACCGAAACTGAAAAAAATAAAAATTTCGAATTTAGTGATGAATCGGTTTGTATCGATTCTTAAATTTCTAAAATCAGTATATCGGTTCGATTTAAAAATTTCTTCAAAATCAAACCGACCAAACCAATTACACTCTACCCGTTGGGTTGGCTAGGTTGGGCAGTCAAGTAGGTCAAATGAATTGCTGGCCCTCTTTTCTAACTTGTGCGGGGGACAATATTAATGAGGTTTGTACCACAACAGAAATATAGAAGAACATCATTTCTATGAGAAATGAAACCGAGAGCTGGGGCATGCTACAGTCGTTATTGATGGCTTAGTGGGCATTAGGATCTAGAAGCACTTAGGTTTTGACAATGAGTGCAACAATGACATGGAACCAACCCAACAGTGGTTTGGGCCCAATCATGGCCAAAATAATGCCCATTGGACTAGTCTATATGTGGTGCACTTGCATTGCTATGTCCACTTTACAGAGAAAATAAGGTTTCATGCTTCCTTTGGATGGACATGACCACGAAAAACGCCGTGACTATTAAATTAATTTTGACCAAAGAATAATGCTATTATGCGTCTTTAATTTGACTTCTCATTTTCATTGTTTATATATTTAATTTTTAAAATTTTTTTAATGGTTAAAAAAATAATTATTAGTGTATTTGTATTTTTTTATTTTTTAAAAATATTTGAAATAAAAAGTAAAATATATATATGTAATTTACATTAGGTGGCACACAGAATATGTTTCTACAGGCGACAGAGTAGGACCACTCTTTGACCAATTAGCGTTTTTCCGGTACTTCCTTTTGCAAATCACTTTTGTCGTGCACCAATTTAATGATGTTGCTCGAGTGGCAATTTGTTTGGTTTAGAGGGTATGTTTTTACTATGTCTAAGTTTCGAATCCTTTTAAGTGGAAACGATTTTTACAAGTCATATTTCATCGCTGTAAAAAACTAATGTACATAATCGGTGTGATGTCTTGAACTTCCTCATCGTATTTTTATAGATATATTATCATTATTTTTTTGTCATATCTAAATGTCCTTGAGGTAATTTAATTGAATAAAAATTGATAGATAGTATTTACCATAAAAATAAGATCACATGGTAACAAAATGACATATGCATGCCTGCTCCTTACTTACGACCTCGTTTGGATATAAAAATGGTTTCATCTCATGTCATAATTATAAAATTTCACAAATTTTCATATAAAATATAGTAAACAATTCAATTTTTTCAAATTTCAAAACAATAATAATATTAAAAAATAATATTTTATTCAATATTCATTTAAAACCATCTTATCTCATTTCAGAAAAAACGAGCTACTGAAATATATTGTCTCCGGATATATGGCTCTTGAGGTGTCAAATTATAATATGCATGCCCTCTTTGTATTCTCATTGCTCTAGGTGTGAAATCTAGCATACGAGGATGTTTTAAGGCCTCGAAGGTCCTCTTCTTGATTGGAATCATAATTTGGATGAGAAGGATGGGTAGTTGCAATGTTTGTCTGCCTTCATCGATAAATAAATGTTTTCCCAATCGTTTGCATGCATAAATGAAGGGAAAAATATTATGAATAAATGTTTTCGGAGATTTTTTTTTTTTTTGGGGTTGCGGTAGCCTCACCACACGGGAGGCGCATCCGGCCATCCCATTGCAAGAGAGGGGGCGGGGCGGGATGGAACCACCTCCCCTTGTGATGCGACGGCCTTTCCTCACTCTATGTGGTTTTGTTAGGGCTTGTAAGCTTGTCACCGGCAAGGGAGAGGACACTTCCTTCCTCTTAATTTTTAATTAGATGAGGTTTAGATAGTGAGTTAAGATGAAATTTTAATAAAATATTATTAGAATATTATTTTTTAATATTATTATTATTTTAGAATTTGAAAAAATTGAATTGTTTATTATATTTTATGTAAGAATTTGAAAAAATTGTAATAATTAAATGAGATATGATGAAATCAGTTGAGATCAACTCTGAATCCAAACAAGCCCTAGAATAATGCTAGATACAGTTTTAGAGTATGCAATCACATGTATTTTATTTGAAAAAAAAGTGAGATTTATCATTAAAAATTTATTTTTTACGCGAGTCACAAATTTATCCATATTTTAAAAAGGGAATATATGGAGCTTGTATACTTGAAGACTATAAATATAATTAACTTTTAACTATTATATTTCTAACTTATTTAATTTTTTGAGTGGATAATTATATAATTATATATTTTTTTGCAAGTTTTAAACAGTGTTTTGAAGTGATGATTGTGGATGTGAAAAGTAGGATTTCATTGGCTAAAAAAAAAAAAAAGGAATCATCGAACCTATGAAGCTTGCATGTAGAATTCGATTATTTTAAGAAATCTTGATTTGGGAATTAGTACACAGATTTATCTACAACACTCAACAAATGATTGAAGAGAAGTTAAAAAAAATAAGCAAGCAGTGAATAACATAGAGTCTTCAAATCTATCCAATTTCATTTCTTTATTAATTGAATTAACCGACCATTTTGTTTTGTCATTTTCAACGCATCATCATCCTTATTTTAATGGATGTCATGAATTATTTATCGTTTGGATGATGATGTTTGCTTTCAAGGATGTATAAAATAGTTAAAAAAAATTTAGGACCGTTGGATAATAATTTAGTTAAATTTTTAACCCTTAAGATCATAGTATATATTGCTATTTCTTTTTTGTATAAATTTTATTACGTACAAACAAGTTTGCATACCGATCTGCGTACTAATGTTGTTGTCTTTATATTCTAAATTTAAATTAATATTTTTTATAATAAAATCTACTTTTTTGAATGGATGCACGTATTAGTGAGCAGAATCGCTTATAATTAGATTTTTCCTTTTTTGATAGCGTTACAAGAACCGATAATTCAATCGAAGAATCCAACAAATAAGTGCAAATGTACTTTTTTAATTTTTTTTATTCTTTTTCTTTAATAACTTTTTATATATCTTTAAATATTTTAAAAAATAAAAAAATATCAATTTATTAATATTTACTTTCTTAACCATTATGTAAAAAAATAAAAAGGCCAATCGATCACTTTTATAGATTCAACTACCATTTTCTTTTTCTTTTTTTTTTATCCGTTTCTTTTTGGCATCATTATACTTTACCTTTTTTATTTTTATTTTTTAATACAAAGGAACAAAGATATACTAATTAATTCATTAGAAAAAATTGTATTGACAAGAGTATATACAAAACATGGGAAAGATCAAACATCAGTGTTATAGAAATAGTATTGAATTCCAACGTTTGACTCTATTCTATATTCCATCTTCGAATTAAAATGATAAACTTATGTTCTCAGTAGGTGAAATCATGTATTGATTGGTCTCACAAGAAAGAGGAGATGTTACAGTTTAGGATTTAGTTTATATCCAGAAAATAGATTCAATTTTCTAAACAAAATACATCTAACAAAAACCACGAAACACGGTTTAAGATAACATATACGGTAGAAGAGTTTATGATGTGATTTAAATGTAGTTTTTTTTTTAATCATAAATAAAATACACTCACCTAACTTGAATGAAAAAGTAATATTTCAAAAAATAAAAAATACTTATCGGCATTATGATTGTCGCAACTTCATATTCAATAAGAATAAATAAAATTTTAAATTGATATGATTTGATGTAATATGTTAAATTGTAAAATTTTATTTATTATAAAATAAATCTAACGGATTTAATAAAATCACATCAATTTATATGTTTACTTTATATAATCTTTTTATATCTGTTTCAATTTTCATATCAAAATAGAGATGCTAATTCCAATCCCCACTCTAAATTCTAGCCCCATTCGATTTTAGTCAACTAAATTTACGTGAATGCCATTAATATGTGTGTAAAAAAGTGATTTTTACACCGACTTTCCAAAGGTACGCTCATAGTCAGAATTAGACGAAGACAGAGTTAAGTATTCCTTTGGTCAGAATTATACTGTCACGTATAATACAACTAGAATTATACTGTAATGTAGGCGTAGGAGAAGTCGCTTTTGGGTGATGGGAGTTTGGGATTGGATGGAGAATGGAAAGAGGGAGGGAGCCATGGGTGATGGGTGGTGGAGATGCTTTAAGATGCTGTTCTGGAGTTGACATCTGTCCATGGCATCCATCCCTCTCACTCACGCAGCACTCACTCTCTCTATTGCCTTTTCTTTTTTCAATCTGCTTTTCTACAAAGTATGCAATTTTCTAATGTTTTATTCTCTTTCTTTGCCACTCCCTTTCTTGCTCTTTCCATGTTTCAACACCGAAAAAAGAATATAAAGAAAATGAAGTCTTCCGTTGGTAGTATGGTTAGTTTTCTGTGGTGAGCAACCGACCCTTTCTATTATATCCTTTTTCCTTTATTTTTTTTTCCTTTTCCTTGATTTAGTACTGGGCTTCCAGAAAGTCTCTGGAACAGAGAAATAAGTGAGAAAGCAACCCAGAGAGAGAGAGAGAGAGAGAGAGGAGGGGCTGGGTAAAGTAGAAGAGGCTGAGATGGGTTGCCTCAGATCCAGGGAAGTAGGGAACCCAAGTAATTTGTGAGAACTGAGAAGAAGAAAAAAAAGGTGCCATCTTTTTAGGGTTTTCCTATGATTCTTGGGACTCTGCCTTTCTTTGCTTCTTTCTCATGACCCGCTTTTCTCTTTTTCTTTCTTGTTGGGGATAATGGGTTGGTTTCAAATTTAATTTAATTCTGTTGTCTCCCCCCAACCTCTCTCTCCTTTTTCTTTAGTTTTTGTGGTTTTGGTTTTTATGTGTCCATTTAAAGTTCTCTTTCTGGTTGTTTCTCTCTCATTGTAGTTGATGGGGATTGATAAAGAAGAGTCCAGAGAAGAAGAAAGTTGATAAGGCTTGAACAGTTCTATGCCATTCAGTTTTAACTCGGCACTTCCATATATGGAAGTTGGGATCCGTTGTTGTTGACCAGATCTGACCACCCATTTGACTTTTACCTCCATTTGGCTCCAAGATACAGCTGAACTTCCTTCCTCTATTGGTCTGAATTCATTTTCGTAGGCATGGGAAATGTTCCGTTGAAACCCAGCATTCACATTCCTAGATCATTCTTAATCAGAAAGGGAGGTAATGGATTAGTTGAAAAATGACAGGTAACTTTTTGTGCTACCTAGATAGGGATATTGATGGAGGAGATGTCTCCGGCTGTCGCGGTACCATTTGGAGTAGGTAACTCGGTCTGTGATAACCCACCCATCGCTACCCACTTAGACGTCACTAGACTTAAGCTAATGGCGGACAAAAAAGGGGGTTTGCTATCTGATTCTGTAACTAAGGCTGCCGCTGAGACGGTTCCCGGTGGTGATGGGGATTGCAATTTTGGTGATTTGGGAAATGAAGTTAGTATTGCAGCTGCTATGGCGTCGAAAGAGGATTCCTTGGTGGCTATCGTATCTGAAAAAGGAAGTATTTGGGTTGCTGCTGCTGATGACGTTACAGCCACGGAAAGTGTGGAAGATGATTCCTTATCATTGGAGGGTGATCAGATTCTAGATATCTCTTGTTCTTTTTCGGTGGGGAGTGAGAGCAGTAGTTTGTGTGGAGAGGACATCATGAGTCTCGAGGCTTCTGATATGATAACGCTGAGCTCCATAAACACTGAGAAGAGCTTATACGGATGCGGCGTTGATGTTATTGCCAAGGCCGCTGATTCAGAGGAACCAACTCATGGGACAGAGATAGTGAGTGATCCTGTTGCTGTGATTGTTGATGGGTCGGATCCGGATCCGGATCCGAATCCATCTGGAGTTGTTCTTCAGTTGCCTCTGGAAAGAAGGGCGAGTGGAACATCAGGCCGCAGTGTTTTTGAGGTGGATTATGTGCCTCTTTGGGGAGTTATATCTTTGTGCGGAAGAAGACCTGAGATGGAAGATGCAGTTGCTGCTGTACCTCGTTTTATGAAGATTCCTGTTCAAATGTTAATTGGCGACAGGATAAATGATGGCATGACTAATTGCTTACCTCATCAGACTCTTCATTTCTTTGGAGTATATGATGGCCATGGAGGCTCTCAGGTACCGTTTATTTTATGTTCTTCATTTACTCGGTGTCTCTTCTACTGTTTTTGCTACTGTCGGATCATGATATAATGTCTTCGTACTTGTAATTTAGTCGCATGAGGTGCTTGCTTTTTCAGGTTGCAAACTACTGTCGTGATCGTATCCATGTGACTTTGGCGGAGGAGATAGATTTTGTTAAGGAAGGGTTAATTCATGGAACTATGAAGGCAAACTGCCAAGAGCAGTGGAAGAAAGCATTCACGGATTGTTTTCTTAAGGTTGACGATGAAGTTGGAGGAAAAGCTAGTCTTGAGCCTGTTGCTCCAGAAACTGTTGGTTCTACAGCTGTGGTTGCAGTTATTTGTTCATCACATATCATTGTAGCAAACTGCGGAGACTCAAGGGCAGTTTTATGTCGTGGGAAAGAACCAGTGGCATTGTCAGTTGATCACAAAGTAAGAGGCCACCAATAGAATTTGCGTCTTTCTGTAGTAATTATCAATATTGGACTTATCAAAAAAAAAAAAAATTTTCGATATAGGAAACTGATATCCATTTAATAACTGATATCCATTTAAGAACTTTATTGTTGATGTTATCTCAGCCAAATCGAGAGGATGAATATGCAAGAATTGAGGCAGCTGGAGGCAAGGTCATACAGTGGAACGGGCATCGTGTTTTTGGAGTTCTTGCAATGTCGAGGTCAATTGGTGCGTGCCTCTTCACCATGAATTTTTGCCATTACATTTGCATGTTGGGGATTCTGACTTTCCCAAACGTCACCCGAAAGGGGTTGCTTTTGTGAGCACATTGCGATAGTCAAGTTTGTATTACTAAGGCTACAAGCATATTCGGACCACCTGGACTTTTGGTATAGGACTCCATGCTGTCCGCTAATTTTCATTTTCATGTTATAGATGATCAACCCCATCACAATATGACAGTGTTACATTGAAATAATTTTGGGGGTCATACCAATTCTGTGGCACTTGCAATTTGGATGCCAACCTGGAGTGTTTATGAATGCATTGCATTTGCTCTGTATTTGAGCTGTTGCCTGATATTTACTTGATAGTTTAAGGTAGTAAAATAAGGGTAGGTCTGTGAGGTGTTAGTGACTTCCGGAAATAGTAAAGGACTCGAACAATTTATGTTAATTTTTTGTTTAAATACGTATGATAAAGGTATGTCCAATTTTTTGCTTAAAAAGACAGAGTAATGGCAATGTTGTGACAAAAGTTACCCCCCGCTATTTTCTCTGGTTGTCATTATTTTTGTGGGAAGGGGATACTTTAGGTGGTGTAAGGCGTGACGCATGCCCTTGAGCTTCAAAGTAGTTTCTTGGGACTCTCCTTGAGGTGTAAGTTTCAGACGGATGCTGAATTAGGATACTGATTGGAAGAGGCTGAATTCGACGTAAATTTATTTGTATAAGGAGAGGAGTGATGGGAAATGTAAAGGACCAAATTTGAGCAGTTTATGTATGAAAGCAACTTTTAAGTTCTCATTACTAGTTTCTGGTTCTTGCGCGCCTGAGGGTGTCTGCTTTCACATACCTTGTCAAAGAATTAGAAAGTGTAAGGAATCTCTGTTCTATCACATCGAACTCTTTTGTGGGTTGCTTTTGTAAATAGAATAGAAAATCCTGGGAAACACTCTTTTAGATCATTTGGATGAAGAATTTACAATCTTCTTAAAATTTAAAGATGATGTAATTAAAGCTGATGAGAATATTTTTCATTAACTACTGGTAAAGAAAGAGAATTTTTTTAGTTTACTTAATAAAAAAGTTTTATGAGACTATCAGCTATGTTATCAAAATTTCCATTGTTTGAAGGAATATTTTCAAAATCATAAATTAGTGTTATTGTAGTAACAAAGATGATGGTGTTGGTGATGGCAATGATTGGTTATTAGTATTACAATGGTGTTGGTTATAGGCGGTGGCCGTGGAAGTGGCAATGACTATGGTGGTGGCAATGTAAAAAGTATTGGTAGTGGTATGATGATAATTATTATGTTGATCAGATTTGTAAAATGACACCTTCCACCATGTGATTTGTATTCAAGATTTGGATGGTTGAAAATCTCAAGTTTACTCTGTTGTGCTTGATGTCGTGCTTACGGAGAGAGAACAATCGGAATTTTGAGAGCTGTGAAAAGGAAGTGGCAGAAGTCAAGGATCGTTTCATTAGAACATTATACAAATGGATGACTATTTGGAGTTCTCTATTTTATGAAAAGGTTTCTAAAATTCCGCTTTGATTTAAATTCAAATATATTTCTTTAATAGATAATCAAGAAGTTTTATTCATAATAATTGGCATAGCCAAGTACACAGGACGTATACATGAGTAATTTTATTTAAATTCAACTGCAAGTAAGTGCTAAAGGGGTGATTGAAATGTCAAGTTAGGAAAGTTATTTGGATTCTGCCCATTGACTTTTCCAAATGGAAAATATTGAAATGTCACATTTTGTGCGTTTGCTTATTGCTGACTTATGTGAGGAACTTCATGCTGCTAGGAATGCATTCTAATTCAACAGGCTTGTATGAACTGTTATCTTCTGGGAAACGTTTTGTCTGACCTGGCTTGTTGGTTTCAGGTGACAGATATTTGAAACCATGGATAATTCCAGAACCGGAAGTGATGTTTCTTCCACGGGCAAAAGATGATGAATGCCTTATTTTAGCTAGTGATGGGCTGTGGGATGTCATGACAAATGAAGAGGTGTGCGACCTGGCTCGAAAGAGAATACTTATGTGGCACAAGAAGAATGGGGTTGCACTTCCAACTATAAGGGGCGAAGGGATTGATCCCGCAGCTCAAGCGGCAGCAGAATTGCTCTCAAGCCGTGCTATTCAAAAGGGAAGCAAGGACAACATCAGTGTGATCGTGGTAGATTTGAAAGCTCAAAGGAAGTTCAAAAGCAAAACATGATGGTAACACCTCCAACCTCCTATTAGCTGTCTGCTCCAAGTTTGTACAATCTGAAAAAATGATCCAGTATAGTTCTGCCCATATGTTTTTCACCTGGGCTTTTATTGCTTATTGAGAATAGCAGTCTGTATTTTCCACAGAACATCCAGGATTTAAGAACTCTTCACTGTCTCAAAGAGTCTTGGTTGTACACACCCTGCCCATTTTTTGGCTATGTAAATCTTAGCAGCTTGTTGTAGGACAGTCGATGGTGACGATTCCATGTTTTCAACGTTGTGGCCAAAGTGTATTCATTATGCCTCCGAGTTAAAAAGGCTCTGTGAGGTATTTACTTCTTATTATTTCAACTGCATGATACTTTATAACGAAATTAGCATATTCAGGGAAATAGATTGAGTTTTGGTCTCCTTAGAGATTTTCCTTGCCGGAACTTTCTGCTTATTTTGTGAGGTGGTGATGGTTATGGTGCAGTAAGAATCAGTGAAGGTGGCCATTCTGCTGTTGATGGCAGAAATTTTCTCAACTTCATATCACTTTAAAATGAGTTAAGAATCCAATATTAATGTGCATTTGGCGGGGAGAGAAATGATAGAAGTTTCAAAGATTGTGAGAGAACAATGGATGAACTTAAAGTTTTCTTTTTTAGAACTTTGTTCTTATGGGCAGCGGGAGCTATTATTTGTAATGGGTTAAGGGGCGGTTTGGATTTGGAGGAGAGTTGAGATAGTTTGTGAATAGTAGAATAAGATATTTTATGAATATTATTATTATTTTAAGATTTGAAAAGTGGATTGTTTATTATTTTTTGTGTGGGAATTTGGAAAGATTCTTTTGGGATTTGAAAAATATATATATTATTATATTTTGTGTAAGAATTTAAAAAAGTTGTGTTAGATGTTCATGATCTTCAACTTTCGATTGTAAACTCTAATTAGGTTATTCTCATGTGTATTTGAATTTTGCCTACTTTTATGAATAAAATTTTTTGATTATCTATAAAAAAAAATATATTAATGCCATTTTCTTAAATTTTTAAAAAATTTAATAAAAATATGTATTATCACAGCTTAAAATATTTCTTAAAAAAGTAGATTGGTTGGCTTGGCAACATTGCTGCTGGTTAGAGGGTACTGGCTTGAGGTGTAGTCGAGGTGTAGTTGTTTCTGCATATACTGCAAAAAAGGAAAAGCTACTCTATTTGAATGTACCATCATTAATTACACCAATTGAAGTAGTTCAGTAAAGTTGATAAAATTCAGGATAAAAAACAGGAGGGAGGAGCACCCTTTCATCCATGCAAGAAACAAACAACAGGAAGGAAAATAAAAAGGCAAAAGCCATTATTGGAAACAAACCCAACCACATCTTTAATAGACTAATGTTTGCTGATGTCCCTGATTCATTATTGCCCACCCCTGTTCTGGCAGATTTTAAGTTATGAGAGCAGTGAAATTTGATCGGCTTGCCTTGTTGAGATCCAAGGCCAAGCATACGTCTCCCCTACTATTTTTTCTACCTGTGCGCCAGTTCCATCACAACATCAGCCAGATGTTCCTCATTCTGAACACTCTCCACCCAATTTGCATTAATCTCAATTCTTTCAATGCTCTGCTTCAAGGTTCTAGCAATTGACAGCTTATTTCGGCTTGCAAAAAACTCCTCTATTTCTTTGGCCTTCTCAAATGAAGCAAACTGGGAAAGTGGGATAACCAAACCATATTTAAAAGGAAAAAAACAATAAAGAGAGAAATGCCAAGCATAAACACTTATTCCTTCACTGTAGCTGAATCTAATTTCTGCACTACATTTGTAAAAAAAAAAAGAGAGGAAGGGGTAGAGAGACTCACTCGTGAGACAATAGCACTGACAAAACGAGTTGGTAGAAATCCGGAACCCCAGGTTTGTGAAATATGCTCCCAGTTATCCTGTATTCACATCATATTTAAAATGGAAAACAGAATGTGTAAACAAAGTGGTATATTGCCCATCAATAAAAAATACTCTAGCAAGGGCTCAGCCATAAAGAATCAGAACAAGTTTCCTTTTCCTTCATGTTAAACATAAAGATTGCAGCAACAATAAGGTTAAAAAAATGTTATATAGGCTGGCATCATGGAGTTTCTGAACAAAAGTTGGGCGCCTTGGTTGGCTTCCTTGTCAATTCATCTGGCACTAAAAGAGATTGACTAATGAAGATTAGTTTAAAGGTAATGGTAAAAATACACAGCCCTTTTTTTAAATGGAGGGTGATTATGTAGCATAAATCAAATCAGATAGGAAACTCAAAAGGGTTAGTATTTCTGATGAAGACACTCATATTGACTGGATATAAAATAGGTTGTAAAAATAGTTGTCCATACCATTATTCTTAATTTAAACTGCACTTGTGTTTTACCCAGCGATTCAGATATAGATGTGCATTACCTTGATATTGCTGATCAAAATTGAGATATATAACAAAACCTAAAGCTCCTGACTGATATTTTGTTCAGTCTACCTCAAGCAAGCAAGACTTAAAAGTCACCTGCCACTTCCACAGATGACTTCATCTTCTCTGGAACTAACTTTTCTGTTTATTTTGATCAATCGTATGGGACTGGATTCATGAGAACTCAAGTCTTAAATTCCAAAACTGTAGACGACAACATTCTTAAAGGTTCATAACATCTCTTCAAAAAACCTACTTTGGAGTCGAGGAGAAGGTCCGAGGCCTACAAGTTGCCTTTCTGATTTTTCTTCTTCTTCTTCTTCTTTTCTTTCTTTCTTTCTTTATTTCTTTCTTTTTTTTTTTTTTTTTTTTTTTTTT
>QEOT01004999.1:47996-61229 GCA_003123785.1 Pterocarya stenoptera
GACAGATGCATTATGAAGTGTTTTAGAAAATAAGATTTCATTTCAGCAACATATGCGAATAAGTACAAGATCTTCAATCAGCAGAGAGAGAGAGAGATTGCAACACCTTGAAAGCAGGTTCATCCCAACACGGAAAGCATCGCCTAGCATCAGCTGGTTCAAACTGTGTAACAGCCATATTCTTCTTCTCGCCATTATGCTCATATTACTGGAAAGCAAAATAACAACTTAAATATATGGTATCCATGCCAACTTATAATTTTTCATTCTTTCCCTACAACTAAGTCTCACACTGGCTCTAGTTACTAGATGAAACTGTAATTTATAAATGATTCTAAATGAGCTTTAAATTAACGAGTTGTTGATAGCACAGGCATGATTAGCGGTTGCTCTGGAAGAGAAAAATAATTGTTGCACCAAAGACTGGTCCATATAAAAAGTTATCATATTTATATATATTATTTCGATTAATCCTTCTCATCGATGAAATTAAATCATTAAACACTACCTTCTATAGAACCCCTTCATTTTGTCGTTCAAAGTTCCTTCAAACATGATACTCAAAATCCCGATCCCAATCGGGAGTGTCTCAGAGGACTCCAAAACCAAAATCTCGTCGACTTCAACCAAATTAATTGCTGAAGGCTCCAACAGCTGCCCAAAATTTTATTCATTCAGCACAAACGACAGTGCGCTTGATTGCACAAAAAAGTTTTGAATCAAAATGGCTGCAATTGATGGTATCCATTGTTTCTAAGACGTCGAAACATTTCACAGCAACCAAACCGAGAACTGAAGTGAACAAGATAACTTGGAAACGTTTTGGTTGGTGAACGACACGGAGCCGGGATTGAAGGAAAGTTCGGCGGCATTGAGGACGAAGTAGTTGGTATGGCCGACGATGTCGAGGTAGATGGTGACGGAGCCGGCGAACTTACAGGCGGTGAGGTCCGGTTTGAGTCGTAAGTGGTAGCGTTTTGGGACAGCTAATTTCGGGAGCCGAGGTTTGCCAATGAAGTGCTCCATACTTTGGAATTTCGGCGCACTCGGTTCCTCTGGTTTTTCTCTACAAGCAAAGAGAGACTGATGGTCCGAGCGACGAGGAAGAATGGAGTTATGGCGTATGGGTGGGGACTTATACTAGACGTCTTCCATGGCAAGTGCATGACTTCAAAGGACATGAACGACATCGTTGGCGATGACAGAGTCTATGCTACTATTTTATTTGTACTTTTTAAAGAGAAAAAAATTTATTAATTATACAATAATATGAAACTCTCATTCTATACCAATATATTCGAATTATTAAAATTTTTATATAAAAAGTAATTTTAATTGACGTGTCATCGGATAATAAAACAAAATTACCATATATTTATGAGAAAATATATTTAAAAACTTTATTTTTTATATACACAGTACACTGCTGATGTGGAAATTTTTTACACTAACTATACTAAAAAATGATTGGTGGTTTGATTTTTTAAAATTACAATGAATCCCACTATAAGTTGTGTGCTAACGTACCGATTTATGTGTAGAAAAACTCTATATTTATACATTATATATTGTTGAATGTCTAATAACAATTTTTTGGAGGAAAATAATTTATACAGTCTAATAGTATGTAAGTTTCATACATTTCTTTTGAAATAAATGAAAATTTTGGACTCAATTTTTTAAAAATGAGTTCTGTCATTTTTTAAAAAGAGTGCGCATAATTTACACACTTTAAAATTATATCTAATATTACTATTTTTAAAAATAACACTATACCATTATTTACTTTATGTGAGGTTTGGATAGTGAGTTGAGATAAAAGTTGAATAAAATATTATTATAATATTATTTTTTAATATTATTCTTGTTTTCAAATTTGAAAAAGTTAAATTGTTTATTATATTTTGTGTTAGAATTTGAAAAATTTATAATAATTAGATGAGATGAGATGAGTTAAGATCAACTCTGAATCCAAACAGGGGTTGCGTTTGGATAGTGGGGTGATCTCAGATATTTTATGAATAATAATGAAAAATAGAGAAATAATAATAATAAAATATTAAATAGTAATAAAATGTAATCAAAAATAAATAAAAATTAATGATAAAATAATAAATAGTATTGAAGTATTATGATATTCATGTGTGCTTATGGCAACGAATGATCCTCAAATGTCATGGACGGAACACTCGAGATAAGTGGTAAAAGAGAGATGAGTCATGACTTTCAAAAACTAAAAAGAAGAGAGTTAGGAAAAAAAAAAAAGAGTGGGAATAAGAGTGAGAGTAAAAGAGGGGTGAAGAGAACGAAGAATAAGCGAGCAAACGAGATACAGAAGTCGAAACTTCTCTCTCATCCCCAATCAATTAGGAGGGAGAGAAAACTCTCACGAGATAGTAAAGAGATGAGACTCTTCTCTTCTCAAGCAGGTTTAGATATTAAGATAAAACATAAAATTTTCATCTCATTATTATATATTTTTCAAATCTTTATATAAAATATAATAAACAATTCAATTTTTTTAAATCTCAATTCAATTTTTTCAAATTTCAAAATAATAATAATATTAAAAAATAATATTTTAAACTTTCATCTAAAATAAAAAATTCTCATCTCACTTTCCAAGATACCCGAATGGAGTACACTCTCGAGATTTCTTTTGAACATAGAGTTCTTAGGAGCACTCCCAATAGCTTCTTCATCCTATACTTTAAAATACATCATCAAAACTTACTTTTTCTATTTTACATACTGACTTTTACAATATACCATACATCAGCTTCTTTATTTTTTCTTCATATCATTTAAATATTATATCTTTTAATATTTTTTATTCATTTTAAATGAATCTTATAACATCAAACAACTATCAAATGAGAGAGAAAATAATTAAAAATATTTTAGAGGATGAATAGTATTCTCTAGATGTAGAGAATTACTATTGCAAATTGTAAAATGAAGAAGAAGATACAAAATCTATTGGAAGCTACTTTTGACTAATTTTCTTTATATTATACAAAATATTATATTTTACAAGAGCTATTGGGAGTGCTCTTATATTGTTAGTTCGTTTATTTTGTGGGATTGGGATTCTTTACAATATATGCTCTAATTTTAGAATTTAGGATAAGGGTTTTGTTATACAACTTTCTACTATTTACTCACACTCCACACTCCACATTTTTTAATATTTTTTTAAAAAAAAATTTGAATTTATTTTTTTAAACTCTTTCAAATTTTTTATTCACTATTTATATAAAAAATATTTGATAAAAAAATTTTAAAAAAAAATTAAAAAAAAAGTGGAGTGTGGAGTGTGGTAAATAGTAGGAAGTTGTGAAGATTATTTGTTAGGATAAATGAGATAGACATATAAAGAAATCTCACAGTATATATTATTATCATTGTGAATTTATAATTCTAACGCATCGCATCTCAACGTCTTTTTATTAGGCCGCCTCTAATCTTCAAGTTCCCCATTCATAAAGTCGAATTAAACAAAGAGTATAGGGACGATATGGGATCAAGGAAAATCCTATAAAAGCAACGGTTTTGATTTTTATATGAAGAATCAAGTTCATAAAATATAGAGATGTTCTAATTTCTTAAAAAGTTCAAAGAAGTTTGTTTGCTCAGCATCTTGTCGTGCGCACTAAAACGAATGGATGCAAAGGAGAAATGATGATGTTTACATTTTACAAGTCCTAAATGAACAAGTTTACCTTTTAACAAAAATGGGACTCAAAGTATGAAAAATTCTTCTTCTTTTTTTTTTTTTTTTTTAATTTTTTTTTTTATGGAACGCATTTTTTTATAAAAGATTTGAACATTTGAGGCTTGTAGTTGATATTACTAAAATAGAAAAGATGCAAAGTAGTTGATACCTCTAACCATGACGATTTTCATCCAAATCCTTTTATATATTCCTTCGTTCCCCTTTATTCTTTGCCATAGTTCTTGATTGGCATTCGAATGATTAAGGTTCCGTTTGGATATAAAAATAGTTTTACCTCATTTCATCATTACAATTTTTTTAAATTTTCATATAAATATAATAAACAATTTAATTTTTTTAAATCTTAAAATAATAGTAATAATATTAAAAAATAATATTGTAACAATATTTTATTCAACTTTTAATTTTTATTTAAAAAAATCATTTCATCTCATCTTACTATCCAAACGGGATAGCTCGCTATTTTTGTTACTTTTTTTTCTTATAGTAAACTGATTCCTCAAAATTTTGCTGTTTTACTTCCAAGCATGACTGAAACCCTCGTATGCATGAAAAAAACTAATTTACCTAATTGGCGTTATTAAGTTTTAATCATCTAGCACTAAGTTTTAATGACATGACAAACACCACCAAATGTGAATAATACACTTAATAAAATGCTTACATGACATAATTTTATTTGAATTTTTTTTTAAATTTGAATATTATAAGTGACGTAGATTGTATGCTTCATATATAGACTTGAAAATAAAATAACTATAAATGATAAGTCATGCATTTTATCTCTTTTACATCGTTTAGAAGACTCAGACTTTATGTCATTCCATTCACTAAAATTAAGTTTTGGAATTCTAAGTTTAAAGGACATTGACTTAGGTTTCTCTGATAGGTAATGCTCTAGACAGTCTTGGAGTGTATAGTGTTCGCATACTTATTTTATAAAAAATGGGGTTATTATTAAAAAATAATCTTTTCATGTGATTTTTAAATTAATCTACTTTTTAAAAATATAATACGCAAAAATTACACATTCTAAGTCTGTAATTTTCATTTCTCTTTTCTGAGATGTTATTTCATGCCTTGATTTTGCGATGCTAGATATTTCTCACCTTATTTTCACTTTTATTTGCTTTTTTAATTTATTAGTCAATGATACAAATGATATATTTATGTATGTATTAGCAGAGTGATCTAGGGATGGACACCCGGGTATTAGGGTATATTTATTGTTGTGAAAAAAAAAGGAAAGTCCTGTCTACTATACCATCATTCATGTGAGTTTTGGATAGTGAGATAGATGAGATGGTTTTAGATGAAAGTTAAAAGTTGAATAAAATATTATTAGAATATTATTTTTTAATATTATTATTGTTTTAATACTTCAAAAAAAATTGAATTTTTATTATATTTTATATGAAAATTTGAAAAAATTGTAATAATGAGATAAAATGAGTTGGAGTGATTCTTGAATCCAAACCGGTCAGTAAGTATCTATTTTGCTTATGGAGAATGCTATTACTCATGCCATGCACGTGTCAACTTCTAACCAACACCTCTACCAAAATCATCATAGAGATCCCTTCTAGTGCCATCAATCAATCAACCCCATTACTGGCCATAAAAATGGGACGGTTAGATTTTAACATGACGTTACTTAGGTTAGAGTTGAGTTGTGAATAATAATATTTTGATAGTTTTATTGAGAAGAGTTTAACTTTTTAGGTTAAAATATATGAAGTAGTTTGAGATGACTTTAACTTTTTTACAGAAAATTGAAAAAGTAGTGAGTCCCCTCAATAATTAGATTGAGATGAGTTATGTAACACAATTGAAAATAATGGAAATGGTAATATAGTAGCAGAACAAAATGCCTCCTTTGAGGGTAGGTGCCTCCAGAGAAAATAGGATTTTTTATTTATTTATTAAACTTTCAGATACCTCTATAGGTTCCAGATACATGAAAATAAAGGGACATTACTGGGCCCTATTGGGCCTTACAAACTAACTTAGCTAGTAAAGTAGACTCTAACTAACAGGACTAAAGGTTACGGCCCATTACACCCAGACCAACAAGTAAATTAAATAACTAATGACTTCTAAGCCCAAGCCCGCAACCAATGTACTTCCCCCTTCCAGAACATCACTTTCGAACACTTGAGTTCCCCCTAGTCAGAGTTGTCTTCAAGCTAGGGTTCTTCTTCTTCCCATCTTTTCTCCACCGTGCACTGTTCCTATCTTCTTCCACCATCAATGGCGGCAAGTGTTACACATCTTTCTCATTCAAAACACCTTAACCGCAAGGTGGGAGAAATCTTCCTTGAGGCGCAAGTACACCTCCCATCGCACCAGAAGCTCCACCCGAGCTTTGTTCCCTGCCTTGATCATGCGATGGCTCAATATCTCCTCTGGGTCTGGCCGAATTAGTCCCCTGTTGTCTATTGGAGGCAACGTGGGAAGAGTTGTGATTCAAGATCCGAGTTTCCTCTTCAGCTGAAAGACGTGGAAGGTGGAATGGATCCTCGAAGTTGGGAGGAGATCAAGCTTACAAGCCAGCTGTCCCACCTTCTGAGTAATTTGAAATGCCCAAAAAAGCGAGGGCGCTTGAGGCTGCGCCGTTGTGCCACCATGCTCTGCCTATAAGGCTAGAGCCGCAGGTATACTTCTTCCACTACATTGAATTGTTGTTCCTTGCATTTGAGATCTTAGTATTTTTCATTCTATTTTATTCCATAATTAAATTGTGTTTGAGCACATTTGAAATCTGATCTCGAGTCCTTAAAAGTAGCATCCATAGTGTCTCCACGTGTTGTTCCTGGCACATAGTCCAATAGCCTAAGAGGTGGTTGGCCGTAGAGAGCCTCGTAGGGAGTCATTTGGGTGGATAAGTGCTGAGTGGAGTTGTACCACCACTCAACCAAAGGGATCCACTTGGCCCAGTCTTTGGGTCTGTCCCCATTGAAGCATCGGAGATAATTTTCCAATGTCTTGGTCACGGCTTCGGATTGTTCGTCGGTTTGTGGATAGTACGCTGTGCTCAAGGACAATTGAAAACCTTGTGAGGAGAAAATTTCTTGCCAAAATTGGTTTGTGAATATGTTGTCACGGTCAGAGACAGTTGACTTTGGCAGCCCATGCAGTTTAAAGACATGTTTAAAAAATAATTCAGCAACATCCTTAACTGTATAGAAGTGTTTCAAGGGGATAAAGTGACTGTATTTGGTCAACCAGTCGACCACGACCCATAATGCGTTGAACACTTGTGAGTTGGGCAACCTTTCCACAAAATCCATGGTGATGTGTGTCCATGATTTTGTCAGTATGGGTAGTGGTTGGAGTAGTCCACTTGGCAGAGTATTGTCAACCTTGACTTGCTGGCATATATCACAGTTTCTGATGAAGGCATTGACATCCCTTTTTTTACCCTCCCAATAGAAATCACTCCATATCCGGTGTATTGTCTTGTCATATCCTGAATGACCACCCTATGGGTTGCTGTGTGATAGCTCTAACAACTTGTTTTTGAACTTTGTGTGCTGGGGAATGTATAATCTGTTCTTGTACAACAGTAGTCCCTCCCTCATTGCATATTTAGCACTTAGCTTCCCTTCATTGTAGAGTTTAAGGAGGTTTTGTACCTGTGCATCAGATTCACTGGGAGCCTTTCATTCTTCAATCCACTGCACACTGGGAAACATAATCATTCGCACCACAAACGCCTACCCAAGCAAGTAAGGTCTCCACTTAAGGACAGCGAAAACTATGGTGAATAGCTCATTCTCATAGGTCGACATCATAAGTGCTCTCCCCTTCAAGGCTTGGCTGAAAAATGATAGGGGTTTACCTTGCTGCATAAGAACAGTGCCAACGGCATTTCCCGAGATATAACATTCAATAGTGAATGGCTTTTGAAAAATCCGAAAGGGCCAACACGGGGGGCTGTGTAACATCTTTGAGCTTGTGAAAAGCTAGCTTAGCTTCCTCACTCTATGTAAAACCATCTTTTTTTAACATCCGAGTGTGAGGAAAAGCAATTCCACCATATCCCTGTATAAATCTGCGGTAATAGCCTTTTAATCCCAAAAATCTCCTTAGAGCCTTAAGGGACTTAGGTGGAATTGCTTCTCCCCTCACTCGGATGTTGAAAAAATATGGTTTTACATGGAGTGAGGAAGCTAAGCTAGCTTTTCACAAACTCAAAGAGGCTGTTACACAGCCCCCCCGTATTGGCCCTCCCGGATTTTTCAAGGCCATTTACTATCGAATACGATGCCTCGAGAAATGCCATTGGCGCTGTTCTTATGCAGCAAGGCAAACCCCTAGCATTTTTCAACAAAACATCTTCTAGCAAGTACAATTTGGGCCTCTCACACTTATGGCCAAGGTTCCACTTCGAATCGTAATAGTAACAAAGCCCTTGATCCCTCATCTCTTTCATTTGCTGTTGGTTTATTTCTGTATAAGCAGGGATGGTTTGGGAAAGTGTTTATTGGTTTATGTTGATTGATTGGGTTGGTGGAAGGGTGGCATGTTGGGTTTTTTTAAGTATACTTGGATTTGGAGAGTAGCTTGGATTGAATTTTTGGGTTTTTTTTTTTTGTTAAGTTAATGGTCTCCTCTGGTATCTTGGCCAAACTATAGGTTGAGGTTAAGCTTTAGGGATTAAACATTTGAATAGGTAATCAGATTTCATTTTAAAGGCCACTTAGGAAACAACTAAGTATGTAGGTATCAGACAATCCCTTAAGCTGATTAGACAAGGTCTCAAAGCTGGCCTTATATTCTTAAACAGTGCTACTTTGTCTTAACTTAGTGAGTGCCGCCATAGGATCATCATAAGCATTAGGGTCAAATCTGACTAATAAGTCTTTAATGAAAGACTCTCAGTTAATAAGGTGTCCAATTTCTTCTAAATTTTGGAACCAAGACAAGGCTTTAAGCTCCATGTGAAAAGATGCAAGCCTTAAACAATGTTGGAGTATTGTATTATGAAAAGTAAAAAATTGATTAACCTTATAAATCCAACATGCAGGATCTTCACCATAGAAGATAGGAAAATCAAGCCTGATGGTGCAGGTATGGATTTCTCCTTGTTTCTGCTGTTGTGGCCCACATTCCTCTTTATGGTAGATGTCTGAAGAAGACTCTCCATGGTTGTTACGTTTTTGAAGTTCTGAGGTCAGAACTGTAAGCTGTTGTACAACAGCATCAAGCTGTCTCTTGATAGTCGTTACCTCTATTTCCAATGCTTCATTTGTTTTTTTCACAGCATTTAAACCATCTTGTAACTGGTTCATTCTTGTGCCTTTAGCCATTGTTTTTGTAATATTAAGAAACAGAGAACTTGTCTCTAGATACCACTTGTAACATAGTTGAAAATAGTGAAAATGGTAGTATGGTAGCAGAACGAAATGCCTCCTTTGAGGGTAGGCGCCTCTAGAGAAAATAGGATTTTTTTTTGTATTAAACTTTCAGATACCTCTACAGGTTCCATGTACATGAAAATAAAGGGACATTATTGGGCCCTACTAGGCCTTACAAACTAACTCAGCTAGCAAAGTAGACTCTAAATAAAAGGACTAAGAGGTATGACCCATTACACCCAGACCGACAAGTAAATTAAATAACTAATGACTTCTAAGCCCAAGCCCACGGCCAATGTACTTCCTCGTTTGAGAACATCACTTTCGAACACTTAAGATCCCCTTAGTCAGAGTTTTCTTCGAGCTAGGGTTCTTCTTCTATCTTTTCTCCACCGTGTGTTGTTCCTCTCTTCTTCCACTATTAGCGGCGGCGTGTGTTACAAGTTAAGATGAGTTGAGTTTGATTCAACAACCAAACATAACCTTAATATTTGTTTATATTATGAAATAATTGTAGGCTTTCTATCATAATTATGTGTAGACTTACAATATTTATCAGTTAGAAGTGCTACAGACACAAATAATTATATTAAAATAAACTCACAAAGTGACATGCCTTTATGTGATTAGTTAAATGTACTTTATAATTAAGTAATTTTACAATCTAACATACCACATTAAATTACGTCATTTTGTAGATTTAATTTTATATAATTGCTAAAATATTTCTCTTCATAAGTTAATTTGAAAGGTGATTTTTTGTAATTCTCATAATGGATTAAGCATTTCTCATTTTCACATGATTTTATAGAACTACTTTGGCAACCGTAAAATAGGAACCGCATGCGAACCGGACGTCAAATATACAATTGTTGGCGCCATCCCTCACTCTCACTCGGTAGCTGAAGCGAAGAGGAAGCAGAGAACCGAAACGCAGAACCCCAAACCAAAACGACAAGATCGTTTCTTACCAATGGCGGAGGCGCTATCTCCCGTAGTCATGGACATCGACGACAACGACCACAACAACCACTCTCTCAAGCCCAATAACAAGAACGATAAGGGCAAAAACGTCGTCGTCGTCCCACCGGAGTCCAAAGCCGTCCCCTGGGTCGAGAAGTATCGGCCTCAGTCTCTCGCCGACGTTGCTGCTCACCGTGACATCGTCGACACCAGTTGAGTGCCTGACTATCAACTCTCCCTTTCCCTTCTCGGTCCTAGGGTTTTCTGTTCTTTACTTTTTCCCCCCTTTTTTCCGTTTGATTCCGGGGAGAGGGCAATATGGATATAAAGGAGTCGGATGGTTGAAATTCAAGTGAAGCCTTTAAGAATGTGGATCTTCATTTCGCCTATTGCTTTGGGTCCAAGAAAACTACGGAAAGAAAATGACTAGAGAAAATTTTGAAGTTTTGATATTGTAGTCAAGCCTAATTGGACAGTGAAATTTATCCTCAACAATTGTTTGGTTTCTGAGAAAATGTGGCAAAAGAAAGAAAAACGTTATAGTGATTTTTTTTTTGATAGGCAATAATAGAAATTTTATTAATAGAAAAAGGCAAAGCCCAGGTACACAGGTAGTATACATGAGAAAAACCTAGATAGGGTTTACAATCGAAAGAAGAAAGTCATGAACATTGAGACCATTACAAACAATGGTTCCCGCCCATAAAAGCAATGACTTAAAGAAGAAAAGTTTTAGTTCCTCTGTTGCTCTCTCACAGTCTTCAAAGCTTCTTGCATTTCTTTTCCTCCAGATGCACCAACACATACAAATAGGAACCATACACCAAATGGCCGCCACCTGTGAGTTACCCTGAATGCCTCTCCAACTTGCAAGGAAGTCCACCAATCTAAGAGGCATGACCCATGACACACCGACCGATATAGTGATTAATTTTAAGATTATTATTTTTGGTTATGTAGGAGATAAGAAAGCAATGAATTGCCCCCAGCCTAGTACAAGTGTAGGGTGTGCCTGAGTTGTGATATCACAATTTTGAGAGATTCATCGTAAATTATGAGGCTCAACATATTATCCATCTTAATTTCCTTCCGTTTCTCAGTCAAGCAAACAGGATGCTGGAGTTTCTGTATGTTTCCTATTGGTTACCAGCGAACGATGTAGAATGAAAGAATGTAGCTTGAATTCGAATCGCATGCCTGACCTTGTTTTAATTCCTACTTCTATTCTTGGGTTTAAAACAGTTGATAGGCTGACGAGCGAGAACAGATTGCCCCATCTCCTATTGTATGGCCCTCCTGGAACAGGCAAAACATCGACTTTCCTGGCTGTGGCACGCAAGCTTTACGGAGTACAATACCACAATATGATTTTGGAGCTGAATGCATCGGATGATAGGGGAATTGATGTTGTGCGACAACAGATCCAAGATTTTGCTAGTACTCAGAGCTTCTCTTTTGGGTATCCTTCATTCTGTACATGCTACTTTCTAACCTGTAGTTTCTTGGTTTGTCACTTTTTCTGTGTGGAATTTGGCATTTCCGAATTTATAGGAAGCATATTGATTTGAGTTGCAAATGCTCTTAGATGTTTTCAGTGAATAACTTTTGAAGAAAGATTTTTTGGTTGAAGTTGTAATATACACGTTGCTTCCTTTACCCTGAATGCTACTCTAAATGAAACAATGAAAAATGATGTTTGGTTGGTTGTCCTTGTCTTGTGGTGGTTGTAGGCTCCATATATATGGGTTTGAGAGGTATAAGTTTATCAACTCAAATAGAGCTATGAAAAAATAAAAAAAAATGAATGTAGGATTCCATCTTCGCTCAGAGGGTGCGCACATATAACTATAGAGCACTCTTCCCCTTTACAATGCAGTAACATGTAAGACTTCCAAATCAGATTATCATAAATTTCTTCACATTTTTTGGGTTCAAGTATTTTGTTGCCAGAATTTTCATGTCCGTTAGATTATGTTGCATTTGCTTCAGTACAAATGTTGTGTCCCACATGTATTAATTCTTCTCAAATTTATAACAGCCATGATATATTGCTTTCTGGCTTGAGAAGTCACTGGGAAATGCACTTCATTCTCGTAGTTGATGGCTGAAGGGTTTTACTTCTTCCTTTTTTCTTAGCAGTACAAAGTCATCTGTAAAGTTGATCTTGTTGGATGAGGCTGATGCTATGACAAAAGATGCACAATTTGCCTTGCGTAGAGGTAGAAGTTGTTACATGTTTCTTTTATTTCTTTAATTTTGTTTTCTAGATGTCATTGCATTGATACACCATTTTATTATGCTTTTCAGTGATCGAGAAATACACAAGAAACACTAGGTTCACACTTATTTGTAATCATGTCAACAAGATTATTCCGGCCCTACAATCGAGATGTACTCGATTTCGTTTTGCTCCTCTTGATTCTTTTCATGTCACTGAGCGACTCAAACATGTTATAGAAGCTGAAAAGTAAGTGTATTGCATATTAATTACATGTATGGAATCACTCATATCAATTTTTCTGCAAGAAAAAAATAAGGAATTTGTGGGTCAGTTCAATTACTAGTTTCTCCAAGAAGGTATGAATACATGTTCTAAAAAGTTTTGATGGGCTGTGTCAGGGAGTTTGCCATCAATTTAGATGGTGAAATTTCTCTCTATTGAAATTCTTACTTATATGCCAGACTTTTCAAACGATTGATTTCATTCTCCTTCTAGAAGGTGGGAGATTTCATACATACACAAGCTCGTTAGTCTATAACTGCTGGCTATTCAGGCTCGGTTCATCAAAGATAAAAGCTCTTTCGAAGAGGCAAATTGGCTCTTTCGAAGAGGCAAATTGGGTTTTCTTTTTTTGGAATTCAACTCAAATATGTTTGAGAACTTTATTTATAAAGGGATTGGGAATCATAAATGGATGAATGCTTTCGGCGCTTTAGTTAATATTGAAAATCTTGTAAATAAATGATGCTGTATCACTTGTCTTATGGCTGTGTTCAATCATTTTGTGACTGGAATAGGCTTGATGTACCTGAAACTGGGTTAGCGGCACTAGTACGACTTAGCAATGGTGATATGAGAAAGGCTTTGAATATTTTACAGGTTATATAATTTTTCCCCTCTAGTTTTTCTTCTTCTGCTGCTTCTATTATTATTGCCCCCCCCCCCCCCCCCCC
>QEOT01004999.1:61673-146796 GCA_003123785.1 Pterocarya stenoptera
TTTTTTTTTTTTTTTTTTTTTTTGTCTAGTTTCAATTAATTTCTCTTTGTGAATGGATCCTTGATGATGTTGTTGATCTCTTTGGTTTTTATTTTTATTTTTTATGTATACAGTCTACACATATGGCTTCTCAGCAGATAACAGAAGAAGCTGTATACCTGTGCACTGGAAATCCATTGCCCAAAGACATAGAGCAGATATCATACTGGCTTTTGAATGAATCATTTTCAGAGAGTTTCAAACGTATATGAAATGTTTTTTTAATTATAATGCCATTGTTGCAGCTAGTGACAGTTCTGTAGAAGTTTCTTCTTCCCAAATTTTATATTTTTATTTTTATTTTTAAGCTCAACTCATGTAGGAATATCTGAAATGAAGACGAGGAAAGGATTGGCCTTGGTAGATATTGTGAGAGAGGTGACAATGTAAGTGCTGTGCATTTGCTAGGTATCCACTTGGCATTTTATTCTTTTGATCTCATTTTGCTTGTGCATTGTTCTAACAGGTTTGTTTTCAAGATCAAGATGCCGTCAGATGTTCGAGTCCAGTTGATTAATGACTTGGCTGACATAGAGTATATATGCAATTTGCTCTTTTTACACGCTATATTTTGTTCTTCCTTGTGCAAATAGATGAACCTTGTCATTTTTTTGCTTTAAGATTGTTAGTATCTTCTGGCTTTAAGCTAATTGGTGGAGAGGTCTAGTAAGTACATTACTCATAACCAATTACATATCCAACCAATGCAAGAATCCTTAATGCCACCTTCCAGTTTGGGTGAAAAGAAGCCAAACTAAGAGAAACTGCTTTGGCTCCTTACCTTGAACTCGCTTTTCTTGGCCTCAGGCTTGGCTTCTTCTTGGGGGATTGCCCTGATTATTCAATTGAGACCATGACAAACAGGCCTGACAAAGAGTAAAAAATACCCATAATCTAATTGAGAAGGCTTAAGCTAGCAGGTGGAGATGCCCGAAAAATACATATACCTTTAACTAACCATACACGAAACCCATGCAGGATTCCTTAACAATGATATGCCTAACAATGGTGTAATCTCAATGTTACAACCAATTAAGAGGTGCACATCTTAAAATTTTCTGAGATTTTGTGTGTGTGTGTGTGCACGCATTATCCTTAAAAAGGTATGAGAACAAGCATACTCAGTTGTGTCTGCATTTGTGCTATATCATGCTGTCTGTATTTATCTAGACTTCTACCCATACAACGGTAGTTTGAAGGGGTGATTCAAATTCTGTAGTATTTTGAGGGCGTTTGTGTATATTCTTCAAGGATATTTCTGCACAATGCAAGCATTGAAGGTGGTATTTAACTGGGACATATACTATATATTGTCTATTAAGTGGAACACATTTGGTGCTTGTTTCTCTTATTTTTGTTTGAGGATTTTGTTGGTATCTTAGTTTGGACGACTACGGAATTGGAATTGATGGTTTCTGAGGTTTCAGTTGCATTTATTCCCGTTATTCATGTTACTATTTCAATCTGCAGGTACAGGTTGAGTCTTGGGTGCAACGATAAGTTGCAACTCGGGTCCCTGATTGCTTCTTTTACACGAGCGCGCTCGGATTTGGTTGCTGCTGCAAAGTAATTGTGTTTATCTCGACATGAGCTGTTGCTTTCCCTTGGAATCTACTTAATGAGGCATATGGTTTATTTTATCTCTCCATGGGCACACCAAGTGGGTAGAATTTCGAGATGTTCGGTTTGGTTTTTGCTCCAGAATTGGATGTTAGCTTATGTAGTCTGCAAGTGCAAGCCACTTGATTTAAAGAATGTAAAGGTGTAAGTTTGCAATTGTGCCTGCAGTCAAGATTTTATTTCCCCAACTTAAAGCAAGGGGATCTCAAATTGTACCGTTTGGGGGATGTCCATTTGAATAACTTAGATATTTGCTCTGCTCTGTCTTGTGTTTGCGTCTTCACTTAGAAGTTAAGAGTCGTGATTCCTGCACGGGATTGTCATTGGGGAGAAAAGAAATGGGGTAAACAGTATTTTGCTGTTTATAAACTGCTCATATTAGGCCTGTGCAAAATTAAGTCTGTAACCCGTCCATCTGTAAGAACCGATTCGCCCACCCGAATAAAGTCGGGTTGAAATTAACTACGGGTTTGACATCTTCCAACCCGACATTTATCGGACGAAACTGTTGCCCCGAGAGAATGACGCCTTCTTCCTCGTTGTTTTGCTGAACTTTCTGCTATGCTAGGAAAGCGGAAGAGAAAAATACTGACCAAACCATCGAAAATAAACGTAGAAGATTGACCGGCCTCGCCTCGTTCACGCCAACTCCAAGTTCCCAGAGAGAGTGCCTTATGCTATAAATTCTCCGTAAGCTCACTGTTCTTGCACATCTAGAGAAGATAGGAGTAAAGAACACATCTGGGCCTTAATGGGTAGCAGCGAAAGCACGCAGAAAACAATAAGAACAACGGTTGGGGAGGACAAGTAGATGATGATGCGTCTGAAAAAGCGATGGCGGGTGGTGCTATACTTGCAGCAGGTCTGATAGTCTGTGCTTTAACGGCTCTACTGTCAGGTTCTGGAACAACATCAAACAGGAAAACTATGAAAGCTCCCGGATGTGGGAAGAGAACATAATCTGGAGGAGGGGCAGGTGCAGGACCAGGAAATATAAAGAAAACCCACCTGATGTCGGTTTTACGGTATCAGCCGTAGACTTGCCGCTTTTCATGGCGATTTTCTGCACGAAAACGACGAGAAATGGTGAGAACGGGTTGAGGATCGGTGAGAATGGGCTAGAACCGGTCAGAGTCTACGACTCTACGGTTTACCTTTGGAGCTAGAATTTTCGAAGAAGAAGACTCGGACCGGCACTGGTTGGACCCGATGAAGAAGAAAGAGTTTCAGCAAATTTTTTATTTTTTATTTTTTATATATATAAATTTAAAAAAGCGGGTCGGGTCGGCCTCATTACGAACGTACCCAAATCCGGTTTAATCAGCTCGGGTTGCAGGCCTAGTTCGTATAGCGAATATATAAAATAATTAGAAAGAGCAATAAAAAAAAAAAAAAACAAAGCATTTTCGAATAAAATACTAGTTTACGGATAAGAAGAAAATCTACCCAACTACTAAGAAGTCGTAGCAAAACTATGAGCCCCAAATACATTCTACATAAATGAGATACACATCCAACTAGGACTGCAACTCGACCACTGGCTTTCGGTTTTGGACCCGACCCGTAACGGCTATGGCAGCGTGTGAACCCAGTTCGACTCGACCTGACCCGTGTTTTTTGAGTCGGGTCGAACCGTCTTTCTACACATCCCTCTTTCTTTTTTTGTTTTCCTTTTTTAATCTATCAGAATTATGCTAAATATCTATTAGGAATAAGCAGCAGAAGGTCAAGCAAAAAACCATATCTCCTATACATCTTTCTATCTGATGTTTGAAACTTCTCATTTTTTTCTTTGTTCTTTTTTTTTTTTTTTTTTTTTNCTATGACGATGATCTTGAAATGACCAAGATGCGTCTTGAAGAACTGGGCTTGCTTATCAAGAGCAAGAAAAGCGACGGAGCGGTGATTGAAGACACATCTATGAAGGACACCCAACAGAATAAACCATTTTCACGGCGAAAGGAAACAAAAAAATCCATTAATCCAGCAACACTTGAAAAGAGAGACGAATCGAGTGAGTGTGTATTTCTGGGGCAGATGGGGAAGAACCGAGTGAGAGTGTGTAGATCTGGACGGTGACGGCGAACGGTGATGGAGAACCGTGACGGCGGACGGCATGCGCTAGTGAATGGAGAGGAGAAACAAAGAGGGTGGCTAGGGTTTGAGGAGACCTTTGGTGATCGGTTTTGACCAAAATATATGCAACTCAACCCGTTTATGCATTGGAACCGATGAAATCGTTTTTATGTGGGTGGACCATGTCGGTTTCGACGGACGGATTGGATCCAAGACCTTTTATACACAGGCGTACATGCAACCATATGTGCCTTGAACATATCCACCATGCAACATTAGTCCATTAAAAAATGATTCTTTAATTAGTTATTATTAATTTGTCTTTTGTTTGATTTTGATAGATTTAATTTTTTTAAGAGTGATAATATTTTTTGAAAAACTTTATTCATCATCTCTACACATATATATTTTATTTTTATTTTTATTTTATCTCTTATCAAATGTGTTATATATAGATGATAAGCAATATAATTTAGTTAGTTTAAAAAAAAATTTAAAAAATATGTGATTTGTAAAAATGATGAATAGTAAAGCTCGTATTTTATTAAAGAGTTGTGTAAAAATTGTTTCCCTCTTGTTTCCCTTATCAACTTTCCAAAAACATTTGATATTCCCAATCAATATCCCACCAGTCACAACTAATTATTTAAATTTTTTTCTCTCAGCAAATATCATTTACGTATTATTTAGATAATGAGATGAGATGATTTATATGAAAGTTAAAACTTAAATAAAATTTTGTTAAAATATTATATTTAATAAAATTATTATTTTAGAGTTAAAAAAATTGAATTTATAAATTTATATTATGTAAGAATTTGAAAAAAATTATAATGATAGAATGAAATAAAACATTTTTACTATCCCAATAAAACCATTTTCCACCTTCCAAATAATTATAGAAGAATTGTATGTTTAATGTTCAAATAAATGTTTCAGTCTAATTTTAAGTTGAATTTAACATCTAACTGCTCAACTGTTAAATCATTAAACTCATTTTAATTCAAGAATTCTTTACATGCAGAATCCACAATTTTTTTAACTCAATGTCTCTTTATATGCAAGACTCTTAAACTTCCTATAAATACATTTAAACTCATTTTAGCATCTAAACTCATTTTTAGTAAGTATCACAATACTCATTCCACTATCTCAACTCACCATTATTCATAAAAAACTCAATTCAACTTATCTTAAGTTATTACTATTTATAAAAAATTTAACTCAATTCAACGTCTAAACGAAAATAATTTAATATATTTATACAAGGTGTCCATCTCAACAAATATAAAGTCATCAACCCATCCAAACGGGCATAGATGGTTGTTTCGTTGTGTAGTATTATTGTACCATGAATGCATTTTTTTATATATTATCATAATATTTATATGTTAAATTCATTCTTAAATATTGTGAAATGTATTTAATTAGACAATTATTAAAATCCCTACTCCATCTACCAATGTCGTCAGCCTCGTACGGGCTAGAAAGACCGCACATCAAAACGGGTTCTGCAGCAATGTCAATATATCTTGTAACGACGACATCTGATTGCTACCCTGGAATTGCGACCCGAACCCGCCGTCGAAGGTGCCATCCAAGGTACTACTATATGGGAACTCCAGTGCCTTTTCCCAGTACTTTGGCTCGCTCTGCACCTCGCACGTGAATTCCGGCGACACCACCTGCTCGGAGCAGCTCGAGTCCGTGTTCGGCCTTGGCACCGAATCTGACGTGTCGTAGTACATATAATCGTTCGACTTCGCAGTCCTCGGAGGAGCGGGATGTGCCGCCAACGTGGTACTACCACCGGTCAGAATCTCCGGCTTCGTGTCCTCCATTGCCGAGCTGTTCATCTTCTGCGATTGTTGCTTCTCGTTACTGCCCTTCTTGTTGTAAATGCGGCACAAAACCCAATCGTCCAGCTGTCAAAATCGAGACCGTTAAAAAAATCAGCAAAATAATATTCTCACAAAAGGAGCGGTAGAGATTGTCTTTTGATTTAAGAAAGGGATCCATCCCCACCGTCCATTTTGAGCATTTAATGTCCGCCCAATCTAAACAGTGACAGACGAGACCAAGCCTGCATTGAAAACAGAATTTTACTACGTAATCTCCTTTTTAAAATTTAAAATTTGTTAATATCTTTTTTAAAATTTATTTTTTTAAAATTATTTATTCATTATTTATATAATAAATATTTTATAAAAAAAATATTAAAACATTAAAAAAAATATAATATGGAGAGATTGCTAAGAAATTCTAGAGATTTTTTCTTGAAAACAAAGACGGTCATTTCGACGATCTCCGATCTTCCGGTGCATCGGAATGCCTGTTTAACCCCTATCTATATTACCCACCCTTAAGCTTTGCTTCTTGCGAGCCGAGCGGTCCACGTCCAGTCGATACTCGTGCATGATCCAATTGGTTTTCTCTCCTCTGGGAGCCTTTCCGGAGTAGAACACCAGAGCCTTCTTGATACCGACCGCCTTCGGCTTCCCGATCGGCTTATCAGCTCCGGTCGCCTTCCAGTAACCGGTCCCCGCCGCCCGGTTCGGTCTTGAACCGTTCGGGTACTTCCGGTCTCTCGGTGAAAAGAAGTACCACTCTTTCTCTCCGTAGGACGCCATGCCTGTTAAGATTTCCGCCAACCATAAAAAATCAATAAATTAAAGAAATTAGGGACATTCAGACTCAGTTGAATCGAGTACAAAAAAAGATCTTACTCGGTAGTTCCCAAGGATCATATTTGTAGAGGTCGATTTCAGTTATAATCGGCACAGCGATCGGCTGCGACGCACATTTCCGGCAAAGGTAGTGCATGAAGAGCTCCTCGTCCGTCGGATGGAATCTGAAGCCAGGAGGTAACAGCAACTCCGATGTCATTCTCAAGTCTCGACTTTTTCACACACTGTCTGTCCTGTGTGCAGTTTTGAGGCGGCGCCTTTGAAAGTAGGAACGCAAGGTGGGAAAGCTGAATATATAGGATGGTGGGGGGACACGTGTCGGAAGGTATCGGTGGGTTACAGAAAACACGTGGACGATAACATATTATTATTATTAATTTGCCACTGAACTAGTTAATAACGCAGTGGGGACAGGTGGCGAACGCTCAGGCAGGCCAAGTGCGTGCGCGAGTCCGTGACAATCGCCCACTTGGAGGTGATTTTGTCACTGCTTACGCTCTCTGTTTTGGACGGGCTATAGCTAGTCGGTACTGACCGGGTGCAAGTTGATAACAAGAAGATAAATATTATTTATCATTTTTCCAGCTATATTTGCTGTAAAAATTTTCAATAGATAAAGATTTATTTTTTTACAAAAATTTGTGCATGATTTGCCCATTTAAATTTTGTATAAATTATTTCTCTAGTACAAATAATATCTCATTAAATAATTGGCAAGTAAGTGAAATATAATAAATATTTTAAAATTATTTAATAATTTAAAATATGATGAAAAAATTTAGAGAAGTGCTACTACGGAAAAAAAAAAGATTTGGCAAAACTAAACTCACAAATTGACATGAATTCATACGATACGTTAGATTTGTTTTATAATAAAAATAAATTTACAATCTAATGTACAATATTAAGTTACTTTAGTTTATAAATTTATTTTTATGAAATCTTATTGTGGTTAAAAAATTTCTAAAAAGATGATGATGATTAATATTACTCTAATCCAAATTTTAAGTAAAAAACTTTGAACCTTTAACCTAATATAAATTATTTTAAATCCTAAAAATATTTTTTTGATCCCGAAAAGAATTAATTTATTCTTAACATTGATTTTCCCCAAAAGTCAAAACAACCCAAACAAAATGAGAAATTCTATCCCTAATATCTTAAATGTAATATTTATAAAAAAAATTCTATTTTAAATGTAATATCGAGTACGTAGGCAGTCAAGACTAATTTTTTTTTTTTTTTTTAATAGCTGATATATATATGTGGGGCAATTGTCATATTAATGATATTACAGCTTGCGAACCATTTCATGAATAGCATTAGTTTTGCGTACTACACCTTTTCCCCCTCTAAATATTAAATAAGCAATCTAAAAACAAATTATTTTAAAGCTTTTGTCAAAGATCCAAAATTTATCCAAACCCACACTCAAATACTTTGTTCGATACATTTTTTTTAATTAATTTATTTTATTTTAACAGAAGGGATCTCGATTGGGCTGGCATGAAAAACTAGAAAAAAAATATTATATTTTATATTTTACATAGTTTTTTATTTTATTTTATACAATGTATTTAATTTCCTTCATCTAGATTGTATTAAGTGAAAGGAAATCTTAAAGCTTTGTTTAGTTATATAGTTCAGATGAGATGGGATGTTGTGTTGTGTATACGTACATACATTAAATATACGTTGAATGTTGTGTATATATACGTGTATTTCTTATATTATATATAACTACAGTAAGAATTTAATATTCTTTCAAAAAAATGTGGTACTTCATTTACCACCTTCGATTTCATTTATTATTTAAGTCTTGAAAGACTAGTATAGGACTAGGAGTGTATGGACGGCCACCAATAACTTTGGAATCATTTTAGTTTAGATTTTGACATGTCATAATTAATAATAAATAAATTAAAAAAAATGCAAAATAAATAAACAAAATGTAGAAAGCTAGCTTTCATCCGTTGTTTGGAAAAGGATTGAAGGAAAATGTAGTAGACATGCAAGTTTTTCGAATGGCTCCCAACTCTCCCCTTCCTATTCACAATTTTCGTGCCGGTGCAAGAGTAGGCATATGGTAGTACTCTATCTTCACTACCATGAGATGGCTACATCAATGCCAATGCTCTACGTGGAGGGAGACCATCCAATATTTCTCCTGTTTTGTCAACTTCATTATAAGATGCTGTGAATTTTCTAGATAATTTCTATATTTTTTGTATTATTTTCATCTTCTTTCTATAAAATGAAACTTAATTCCTGGCCACACATGAAGTTTTATTTGTGTTGGGTGATCATAAGTCTCTCTCAATCTCGAAAGCTAATTAAATAAGTTAGACTTTTCTCAACATTTATAAACTGACTATCAACCCATTCCATAATCAATGTAGAATGACACCAACAATTCATGTGTTGGCGTTGTTATTGTCTAATACTTCGATCCACAATTTTAAATACAGTACCGTACTGGCCGGTACGGTTGGAATTTTCCGTACCGGCCACCGGACCGATACAATATGTTATGCGTTTTGTACTGGCCTGTGTACCGGTCGATATTTCGGCCTTTAATTTTTTTTTAATTTTTAATTTTTTTAAATTACAAGTTTATTTTTTTACTCCCAATTCAGATTAGACTATTTATAATTTTTATATATATATATGTATTTATACATAAATTATTTATATATATTATTATTTTGAAATATAATTTATATATACATTTATATATATAATTTATTCATATATCGACTATTCCGAAACAGTATACGAAATGATATCGACATCAAAATATTTCATTTCAGTGCCTTATCCGGTATGACATCCGGTACAATATTCATAACATTGTTTCAATCTCTAATCCTATATGTCTAGCTACTTAATGATTTCCCTCCCACTCTTTCGACCCAACCAGTCTTCGATCCTCAAGTACTTTAGGCTTGTACTGAGCTGTATGCGCATGTGCGTGGCACTCAACAGTCGCCATCGAACACGTACGCAAGTAATTTTTCGCAAGCTAATCCTACCGAAGAACCATCTGGAATGATGGATCCCGATAATTTTTTTAATTGTTTTTTATATTTAGTGATTAAAAAAATTTTAAAATTTTTTTTTAATGATATTGTAAATTTTTTTTTTTAAAAAATATGAAAAAAATATGAAAGACTAATTGGTCTTTTCGGCGGCCATTCTTGTGCTACACCCTCAGCAAGGCTCTTTTCTCAACCTCTTGCTTCGATGTTCTCTCCAATGCACCCCTTTCCGTTGTCTTTATACAAGTCCTTTATGAAAGACTCCCACTAATATTAAATGTCTTCAAAGCCATATTATTTAAAGAGATGCTCCTAATCATTTCACACTACACATTTTATATATTTTAAAATTATTTTATATTTTATTTTATTTTTATTAAATTAATTAATTGAATTGTTCTACTGATCATTCTTACATTATATACTTGCTATAGAAAAAAAAAATAAAAAAAAAAAAAGGTATAAGATATGGTATGTGAAAATGATAAGTAGAATTATTATATATCTTAATATTAATCATTTTTTGTCTTTAGTCAAGAAAATATATATGGGACCATGCACTGTTGGCATTATTTTTCATTTTTCACTCTATTTTTTTCTTCCTCGCGCGTGTATAATAATTAATGATCATTCATGTTTTGGAATATTTGTTGAGATTCGCTAACTTTCTCATAATTTGTATCATGATGATGATCATTAGGTCTAAATAAGCCAATGATATTGATTTGTCAATACATGCATTAGAAAAAAAAATTAGGTCTAATTTAGTGGACCCACATAAGGTATAATTAATTAACTCCAATGATTTCTCAAAGGAATGGAAACAGGAATATTGTAGTATACGTTGTTAGAAATAAGTTCTCGTGTGGACGGTTGTGAACAGCCATGATACAACCATTCTCAAATGTTTTTTATTTTTTATATTTTATTTAAATATAGAATCAGGGTAAAAAATTATATCTAAGGTTGGTATATTGATAGAATTAAATATTATAGAATTCATCTGTTTTATCCATTTATCTTCTAATAATAAAAATATTCGAGATAAATAATGATAGAGAAGTACTTTGATTCTCAACCATGAGATAAGTTGAAATTCACTTAATAAGATTACGAGTCATTTGATTTATATACCAATATCTTGTCATTTTCAATCACACTTGACAACATTAAGACTGCTATCCGCTCTAAATAGACAGATATATAGTGCCCTCACCCGCCCCTAGACCCCACTTGGGAGGGGTGATAGTTTCTGGCCCCACGCCATCCTCGCCTTCACCTCCTTATCCAGTTTGCCCGACTATGTGTAGCACATCCATGTCCTTGATCTACAGTCAGAGAAGAAGTAGACAGACGAAGAAGAAGAAGAAGAGAAGACAGACAGGAGGAGTAGGACTAGGAGAAGAAGATAGCATCTAGGACTTGGGGAGGGGACGAAAGCGATGGATGGCTAGGACTTAGGGAGGAGGAGAAAGTGAGTTAGGTTCAGGTTTATATGTATATATATAGAGATATACATACATGTCCTGACCCCTGCCCGTTTGTATTTACTTTTTGAGGAAATTCGTCAGCTCGTCCGGAGTAACGGGCGGAGTTTTTGCCCATTATACCTATAAGCTAGGTAGATTGGTTGGGCAGGTCGGATTGTAGATGCTCGCCAACCAACCCTAATTAATATGGTAGGTAGTTTTTATGTACAAGCCACTTAAATAACCGTAGTTAAAAATATATTATATAACAAGGGCGATTGAAATTATAAATTTTGGAACCCACGATGTACTTTCTCATTCATAATAGGGTCTGTTTGAACATGTGCATGAAATGCATCTGAATTGCCATCTTATATAAAAAAATTAATTTCCATGTGATCAGTAGCCTATTGGCTCTGCAGAAGTATGCTGTCCGACGTCAAAATGACCTTTGTAAGGTATCAATCGCATTCGTACGTACTTGAGACGTCCATTCTTATGATCTTAGCCATTACCTTAATATATATCGATTCCTTGAAAGACGTCCACATCTTTTGGCATTAATAATTTTATCTACTAATTTATTTACTTTTGAGAGGATCATTTCATTTCATAATGGTCTCTAGAATATTGAATAAAATATAATCAGTACTACGTGCTTTTCCACGTCAGCAAAAATAATTCCAACTAAAAATTTACTAATTTGAGTGACATTTTATGAAAGTGAGTTAAAACTGAAAGTTTTGGCAAAAAGCCATTGAAAAAAAAAAAAAAAAGGAATGAACTGGTTTCTATATGCATGCATGATACCCAACTCCAAACTTAAAAAAAAAAAAAAAAATTATGTTCTAGAACTTGTACCTTTTTATAATGAACAATGCTAGATATAAGGTTCGGGTGTGGAAGTTCTGCGTGCTTCATGTGGAACCCACGTACCTATAAAAAGTAAATTTTTTATATAAATACTAAATTTATACACTTTTTTTTAAAAAATTATACGAAACTTACATATCTTAAAATTAAGACTTTATAAATAATTTCTCTTTACAATATGCAAAGTTTGCCACAGAGAGAGCATCTGCATTAAAATATTAGTAGCTACTGGATTAGCATTGCAGTTTGATATTAATCAATTCAAAAGGGCGGGACCATGAACAGTAGCAAGACATATGTTTTCGGCCTGGTGTGTGAATTCAGTCAGTAGAATCATGTGGGCCAGTAAAGATGGAAGACCTCTAGAAACCTGTCCAGAAACGGACATTACATGCATGCATGCGTAACTTTTTGTTCAGAAACTTTAAAATGATAAACCGAAATCTGTCTAAGTGAATCGAACATTTGTAAATTTGTTCTGCCGTCATTGTTGACTATATAATATTATATAAATCTTCAGGGCATGTGTGCAGCTAGCACTACTGAGATTCTTTATAATTAGCCACCAATTTGTCTCAAACATCAGTCCAAAATCTCTTTATCATGTTGATAATGGTGGGTCGACAAACTTGTTTGGTTTTCTGCACTGAGATGGATTTTTCCAAGTATTATGCTACTCTCACTGCTGGGAGCTACGTTTAGTTACAAGATTTTTTTTTTAAAAACTTTTTCATACATATATATTTTTTTAACTTTTATATATTTTTTAAAAAAATTAAAAAATAATAATATTATTAAAAAATACTTCTTTAATCACTAAATAAAAATAAAAATAAAAAAATAAAAAATCACAGCAATAAAATGAAGCGGTGAGAGTAGTATTATCCTTTTTCCAATGCTATTGATCAAACTATTAATTTTAGCCAGATCCATGCATTATGATATATTGCCTTCTAGATCTGTCTTACATAAACTAATTAATTTTTACATATATATATAAATTAGTAATACTATATACAGTCTCAAGATGTACAAATCTCATATAATTCATTTGAAAAAAAAGTAGAATTCATTGTTAAAAAATTTATTTTTTTCATGTGGGTGTTAAATTTATTTATTGTTTTAAAGGAAGTATACAAAATTCGTAAGATTGTAAATATCATTTCCCAGTATATATAAGTCGTCTCGCGTGCATTAATACAAAGACATGATTTCCATCCACTAGCATGGTTTGATTTTGGTATATTTTAGGTGGGCGAGTAAAAAGTTGAAAACCATGCATGCGTACATGACATCTTGAATCGATGTTTCTTGACCGAATCAGGACAAATATCGCGTCTCTAAGGTGGCATGCATGCATGATACTGATCTGTAATTCGATTTTTATCGCATTGTGACAAAGTAGCATTACCTATTAAGTAGTACTATTATATATCGGTCTTTATTTCTTTAATTAATTAACAAATTCAATGCTAGATCATAATATTTAGTAGCTTTACATCATCATAATGAAATATTTATGAGTCGTGAAATTTTATAGAGGTGTCGTGAAAAGAGATTTTATGAGAATTCTTGGATCTATATGCTTTTTGGTGTACATGTTGTTTTGATGAGCTGGCTAGTCATGTATAGGGTTTAATATTATTGAGGTTCCATTGTCGCTACTTCAAAGAAAACAAAAGCTAGCCGCCAACAGTTACCGATCGAGTAGTCTTTAGCCATGAGAGCATTTGTCTGATCTCTCCGCACGTGAAAATATCTAAAATTATTTCTATTTAAAATAGATCTAACGTTTATTTTTATTTTTTGGTAATTATAACCTTCCCTTTTCCTTAAAAAGTTGTCATCAAAGGACATGTGCCTCGTGACTAATCATGTCCTCCGATGTAATCTCCTGTTGACATGTAAGCCACACGCGCCGTTTATAGGTCAAACTCCTACTTCCACTCTATAGAACACTGTCTCATCTACTTAAGCCACTTTAAAAGACCATTTGTTTCAGTTTTTGCCGGAGTTTTGTCTATCCCAACCCCATGATGGGTCGATGGTTTTCGCATCTTCCTCTGACCTGAATCAAGAACCACAATGGTACCACTTCTAGCAATCAACTCCTCGAGACTTTGAAAAGACCTTTCATGACCTTTGGTCTTGTCAACGTAATCGGGCCTTGCTCGCTTTTCACAAAAATTTGTATTGGGCTGTATGTTCGGCCCAAACGAGAAAGGATGGTTGTTTTTTTGGTTTTGAATCTATCATAAGTTCATAGCCTTCTTGTGTATATTTTTTAAGAGTTATTCTACTCAACCTCCTCCGTTCTTTCCTATACTGTACTATTTTGCTGACGTGGTTTATTTTTATTTTATTTTTTTTCTCTTTCTGTCTAAAAATCAGTGTTTTGTCAATTCTTCTATTCGATTTTCCCGCCCCAACATCCTTTCCTCCACCCCTCTCCCGTACACTTTTCCCACGCCAGTCCAAGCTCATCCGCTTGTTTAGGCTCCTCTTACCCTCATTCCAGAAGTACATCACTAAGGACTTCGTCTCTGAAGAATATGGAAAAAGGCTCTCTTAGGTAATGACATCAGAGTAAAATGCTTTTTTTTTTTTTTTTTTTTTATTTTCCGGGGTGTACGATGTTAATTGGTTCCTTCTGATGTATAAGGTGGCGAGTGCTCTGAGCTTAACAAATCTGGTGTTTACTAGAGCTGGAACAAGGATTCGGCTTCATTTGAGAACCAGTGGTCTCAAGACATGAGTGATGAAGCAATGGCTTGGAAAGTGTGGGAAATTAGTGAGAAACTTGTTGGTCTGGCCTGATCAAGAACCTTGTGGCCCTTGTCAACTCATCTATTGCACGGGAGAGGGTGATATATATAAGTTAAGACTCGGTCCAGTCCTAAGTGTGGAGTCCGGACTCAAAAGGTGGCTGTGTTGATGCAAATAAACAGTTGTCTTTGTGTAGACTTATATGATTATTATGAAGATGACTTCTTGCGATTTTCAATAAAATATCACTTGCTCTTGTAGCAAAGCACAAATCACTATTGGAAGTTGTATTTTTTTGTCTTAAATGTTTGAATTTTCCAAAAATCTGAGTAAAACAAAAATTGGAGAGGAATGCCATATATAAAGGACAAGTGTAGTTACTGATCAGGAAAACAAACTGGCCTCCATTATTGGAAGCAGCTCTGCAAAAAACAACATTATCGAAAGTAACATGATGGTTTAGTTTTTCATTTACTTTCCAACTACTGACGGCAGTAAAGCAGAAAAAGTAAAGAACAACTTTGGTCACCGAGAGAGACTCGCGCGGAGGAGGAGCGGTGCATGGTGGGGGAGGAGATTCGCACGGAAGAGGAGCGGCTCACTGGCGTGGTACAAGTGTACAGGAAAAGGGTGGGGGGAAGGACGTTGGGGGGTGGGGGGAAATCAAATAGAAGAAAAAGACAAAATACTGGTTTTTAGGAGGAAGGAGAAAAAATTAAAAATAAAAGTAAACCACGTCAGCGAAGTAGTGCGGTGTAGGAAAGAACGGGGAGGCCGAGTAGAATTACTCATTTTTTAAACCCCTATATTGTCTCCCCCTATAAACTTTCCTAGTGCTGTTGCTATCTTCTTCCTCAAATAAGTTCAAGTTCAGCTTGAACATCCTGGCTCCCGAAATTTTCGGTATCATCACCATCACCATCATGATAACAATAATCAGAAACATCATGATAAGCAACCATGCAGCCGACCTTGACTCGCTCATATATAGGCAGTCCCCAATCTACCAATCCAAGCAAGTATAAGGGTGTATATATATATATATATATATATATATATGCCAATGCATTATATAGGAGTTGGCGCGCACACACACACACACACATATCAATATATATACACACGAATCTGGTTTCAAGATAATGCTAAAAAAACTTATAAACGACTTGATGAGTTTTGTTGACAATTACCAAAGAATAAACTAGTGATGGTACATAATGAAATGAAACTCTTATTTAAAAAACAGGGGAGGAAGTTGCACGAAGTTGTCAGGCAGAAGATAATTGTCTCTAAACCCGCACGAAGTTGTCAGCCAGAAGCTATGAGAGCTATCCCGTTGAAGATACATGGAAAATGGTGACAGAGAATAAATATCAGGCTACTGTCTTGCATGGAGAAATGAGGGTTATAGCCCTTTGCAAGTGAGCCAGGGAACTGCAATTCTAGTTAGGAGAAATTCACTCATTTTATGTGATAGACTTCGAACTTCAATCTTTGAGCGAGATGGACAGGGTAGTAAAAGTCATTCAATGCAAAGAACTAAATAGCCAACTCAACATTTTTTTTATCACAACTACTTTGGATTGGCTTCATCCTATATACTGTTCTATAACTCCACCTTGAAGTGTTCAGTGCCATGCATATAAAGCTTTCAGAAGAAAAATGTAGGATATTATACTTTCCTCTCACCTTATGAAACAGATATCTCTTATATCGATTTGAACTTCCAAATGTTCTCCACCTTAATTTTCACAACCTACTCCTATGATAAGCCCCTCTCCTATATTTTCTCCCCTTGTGTGCAAACTTTGATGTCCTGGTCACCCTAATGTCATGGATTGCACTACCATGTTTCCAATGCTTAATTGCATTTCCTCTACCACCATGAATTGAATCCCCAATTGCTACTTGTACACGATGACTCCTTGGCCGCAAAGATTTCCTTAGGTGAGCACCTCTGTAACTCCTCCATCGGCGAGATGGTAACTTATTCACATCCATGGGTCTAGAAATATGATATGAAAAACTTCCATCATCATATTCTTCTTCGCTTGTATAGAACTCTTCTTTGAGGTGTGTTCTGTTGACCCTTTTTAGCTTATGAAGCTTTACCCACAAGAAAATGCAACAGTACTCCCAAGCATGAAAACAGGAAGAAAGGCATGCCCATACTATCTTGCAAAGGCCGTGAATGATACATTGGCAAAGGCCTACTTTCTCTAACAGATAGAAGAATAAGAGAACTGCAAACACCAAATGTAAAAAAAAAAACATCCAATTTCAGATATGGCGCTCCAATTTTGTCTACTGATCCTAGACTTAAGAGTCATCTTCTCAGTAAACAAACTCACCTATGTAAACCAGAACCAGTACCATGGCCATCTTTAGCAGATTGGCAATGCAAAAATTTTCGATGTAACAGATGAAATCCCATGTTGATCCGCACTCTGAACTGTAAAAAAATACAGACGCCGTGATGATTATTCAGCCAAAAAACCAGAAAGAGAGATTAAAACATGATAATAGAATACATTGTTTCCCAAACTGTTGGCAGTATATATCATAATCAAGATCAAGAAATGAAAATGTCAGGGAACGATTGCTTTCAAATTACAGTGGTTACAGCGTATGAAAAGAGTTCTATGGTTAACAGTCCCTTACATTGCTCCCTCCGAATCGTAAGATTTAACCAAGAGCTATAGATTAAGGATCTTATACTAAGCCTCTAAAGAGGCATCACAGACTATAAAATGAAAGTGAAAACTGTGTTTACCTGCATGATTTTCCAGCAAGGAAATCAAGTGGAGAGTTGAAAAGGTTGCCGAAGACTTTACCAAACCCCGAAAAGAATGAACTAATTAAGTTACCCATCAAGTGACAGATTTGAGCATGGCCTCACGGTTGCCCGAGATATTCAGAGAAAGTCAGGTCCTTGTATTTCATTCCTGTAAGATTAAAAGAAGAAGAAGAAGATAACACTGATTAGTATCCCGTACCAAACTTGCCCTGATTTGCAAGATCAATTTGTGTATTTTTAGTTCTTGGATATTATGACCAGTACGATCATTAACTTCCGAGTAAATGCAGATTCAAATTCATGGGAGAAATAATATAAGACCCACAACTTGAAAAAACGAAAAACCACTGTATTCAGGTTATCAGAGAATGAGGAGACAGACATGGCCAAAACTAACGATATTGGTACAATAATTGTGCACACAGGTGTAATTGTCATGTAGAGAGAGAGAGAGAGACAGAGTTACAATTTCATCATTTCAATGCGAAGAGTGTGTACTAGTAAGAAACATCTACGGCATTGTTCGCTGCCAATGAATGGAAGGAGTGTGGAGAGAAACGAAGATGAGGGAGTGCAGAGAGACAACATGAGAAAAGAGTTCGAATGTGACCGAGGTTAGACGTCCACAACATATCCATAACCGCCGTTCTACACCCCACTCCGTCCTTGTTTGCGGCCTGCGTCACTGCACCGCGTTTTCAAATATTTTAAACTCTAGTGCTAAAAAAGGCTAAATTTTGGTTTAAAAAAACAAGGAAATATTTCTTTCTTGAGAATCTTGTCTTAAAAAAAAGAATTAATCTTGGCATCAGCCTACACACCACACACCATAATTTTTTTTATTTTTTTTATTTGTTTCTCTTATTAAATGTGTATTATATGGATGATGAATAAAAAAATATAAATGTTTCAAGAAGAGTAAAAAAAAATAAAAAATAAAAAATAAAAAACACATTGGTGTGTGGTGTGTAGGCTGATGCATAGCAATGCTAAAAAAAAAATATAAATAATCATTTTACAAATTGAAGTGATTTAAAATGATTAATTAAAATAATCTTTTTTAATAATTAAATATAGTTTAAGGGCTGGTTTGATTATACAAAGAGTCCACCCACCGAAAATTCGTTACTGAATATAGTTTATATCGTTTTTTTATTTATTTTACTCTTATTTTATTTTCACACATTTTTTAGTCATTTTAAACATTTAAAAAAAAATTTATAAAATTATTATAAAAAATTTTCTTAACCATTAATTAAAAAGAAAAAATTTTAAAAAAATAAAAACACAATTCAGTAGAAAAACTCCGAAATTTCTGTTAGATTTCTCTTACACAACCAAATTCTCTTATCTCATCTCATATAATCATTACAACTTTTAAAATAATAGTGGTACATATTTTAGAGAAGTATTATAATTACAAAAAGATTTTACAAAATAATATAACTTTATATAATCCATTAAATATACTTTATAATAAAAATAAAGCATGTTAATTTTTGAGTTAACTATTATGAAATTCTTTTGTGACGAGAGCATTTCTCTTATAGATATGCTCGATATGCTGGTCTGGTGAATCTGAAATGAAAAGAGCTGGGCATAGTTAACACTACTGTTGGTAGCAGTAGATGACACTACAAACCTAGCAGCAGATAGATATCACACTCTAAAAACATAAGCGATTTCATCGAAAAAAGGCACGTGCTTTCCCGAAATCATTCAGAAAAAATGTAACCTAGTTTTGTAAATCAAAACACTTTTGAATTCCCGAAAACATTTCATCAATTACAAGTACTGCGGAGAGGAGAGTACATCCAATTTTGAGCACCCCGAAACAAGGGCAATCAACTGCAACCTACATAAAATATGAAACAAAGTAAAGAAAAGGTGGAAATGGCAATTTGGACTTGTTTTCGGACGTCCAACAGTGGGTCAATGATCAATCCATCCTTCCCTTCAAGATCCTCTCCTTTACTTCCGTCGGTGTTCTGTGACAGAGTGAAAGTACACATCAAAATAAAATTTCCCGATATATATATTATTAATCTGAATCTTTTGTAATGTTCATCGGATTCTAGAAGAATACAACTGACAAGAAGAGACTGTAACAGCACTTAAATAGATGAACAGATAAGCTAGCCAAAAAAAAAAAAAAAAACAAAAAATCCAAGATGGCAAAACTCTAACCAGGGGGAAAAATGATTAGTCCTAGTTTTTGTTATTGAAAAATAAAAGTACAAATACTACTTAAAATCTCCAACAACACAATTCTTAGAAGTTGGATTGCTGAAGTAAAATTATTTCTTTCCCCTTTCATGCAGCTTATCAGTGGTTAGCTAAAGCGTAAGCAAATAGGCAACACCTCTTTGTTTCTCCTTTTCACGCGATCGCAATATATGCTGGGCATTCCAGCTTCATTTATAGCAGTAATCCACTACTTCAATAGAAAGCTTCTCTAGATGTCATAAGCAGTCACATTCATTTCATGAACATATTTGTTTTCAATAGCTTCATATTCCATTGAGATGGGAAAATTGAACATTTTCACAGCCAAGCAGAACAAAGAAATAAAACAAAAGCCAGAACCTTACATTTGCCAAGTTCGTTGAAAGAAAAGGAAAGGAACAAAAAATCTTTTGAAATGCTGAGGGAGATCATTTTCTCCTCATTCTCAAGATCAATAAAAAAACAATACATGCATACCAAGAATATTCTACTGTGATCAACAGGTTAAAGTAAGGACACAGTATTACATGCAATATCAGGACGTGACACAGTCCTCATTATGGTTTCACTTGATTATTAGCAGCATCACAATTCAAAAAGAAAGCATTTCCAGGAAGCCAGAGTTAAGAAGGAAAGACATAAAGGGCTTACATGACATAAACATGTCCTCCCCATCCACTCAAACAGTCTCGATCAACTGACGATAGCAGGGCTTGAGAGATGGTCTCAAACAATTCCTCTGCTTCCTGAGTAGATAAAGCAAAGAGTAGTAGCTCAAATTAGTATGAAAAACAAGAAAGAGAAGATTATTATAACATTGAGCAATTAGAGCAGCAAGTGCTAGCCCAATAAATTCTAGCTGAGAAGCAATTAGTTATTCTGACCGCAAAGTCAACCCAACAATCGCATCTGTGCTTCCTACTGATTCATTTATCTATGATATAATGCATCATGCTTATACAGGGGGTTCTCAACATGGCAGAAGAGTATTGCATATTTCATTCTTTTTTATAACTAATAAAATTTCATTCAAACTTGCAAAAGGCAGAAGAGTAGTATTTGTATGTTCAAAATGCCATAACCATAACAAATGGAGTACTCCTTATCTCTCTCTTATGCATATCCTTTATATAATATCTTTAGGTGGTAGCAAATATTACGTCCATAGCATGTATAAGATCTCTAGGAAGTAGCAACTCATACACTATGCATCTGAGGGTTATCTATTGCTCAACTGAATTTAACTTCCTACCATACTAGTAAGTCAAGAGTTCAATATTGTGACAAACCATGTCGGGCTTGAACATTGCCTCACAAGCACCATAGAGAGACTCTGAGGCAGTGCCAGCAACAACAAAATCTTTTGCTAGTTCCCTGCATATAATTATCACATGAAAAAAATGCAGCATTACGTTCAAAAACCTCATATCAATCTAAATTAACAAAAACTTAAGAAAAGAAAAATCATATTACTTGGCTCCAATTGAATCCATAGTGCAAATGAATGGCTTGTCTTCTTCTCCCAATCCAGCAATTACAGGCTGACAGAAGTATGGACCAAACCTACCAATCAAAAAGAGAGGTCACATCCATGTTTAGCTCATATGCGTTTCATAAGATCATTCAAACAAAAGTAAAAATGATCATAAAAAGGCTAAATTTGATAGCAAATGGACCAAAGAAAATAAACTCTTTTTTTATTAGTATTAAAATTGCTTTATTGACATAGGGGTAATAAAAAATAAACTAAAAAATATATATAAAGATCTAATAACAACCATGTTTGAAATTCATTAGCAACCAAGTATATTTGAATGCCATTTTAATAACAAATTTAATACAAAAAAAACAAAGTAAGGAGCAAAAGGAGTTTATTTATGCACTCGTTATAACAAGATATAATAAAGCCATCACAGGTTGGGTAGTTGCAACCTACACAAGCACACTTAACACTGGTAAAACCATCTTTGCCTGCCACAAATGATACAAAATGCAACAAAGAATACTGTTGCAACTTTATTCTTTTGATATTTGAGAATTTGAACTGTTAAAAGGGAAAAGGAAGGGGACAAGAAATATAGAAAATAGTATGCCGTACAGCGGCAGATTATAGATACAGGCCCTGCATTGTGACACAAGTCTTCATTGAAAGCATAACCAAAAAATAAACTGTCGCCTTTGTAATATTTTTGGGATGAACAAGCATAACAGCACATCTAAGCTACCTTAAGGCTTAAGCACCGAAAGGGTCTGACTTTGTACTTTGTATAGGCACACCAGCTACTTTGATTGGGAGTGAACTGGAAAACAAAAAAGCTGGCTCCGTCCTCCATTCATTTTTATTTATGGTCTTAAGCACCTTTTGCATGTACAACATGCTTGTTTCATCTATGTACTTGTTCAAAAAGGAGCTACGGAGCACAGTCACTTGTATCTCAGAAGGACCAAGTCTGCAACACACTAGTTGTGCAGGGACGCTTATTTGACATCAATTGGACTAAACATTACAGCTGTGTTCATATCAAAGTGCTAATAGCTTCTTTATACTCAAATGCATAGCTCTCAACTGACATAATTATCACCACAGCATTTCAGCATCGCATAACAGAATGGTGAAGGAAAAGTGGACAGCATACATATATTCTTGCGCACTAGAACTGTTAGAGAATCTTTTTTTTTTTTGATAACTTAATAGAGTTTCATTCATCATAAAGAAATAGGCGATGCCCAAGTACACGGGGGGTATACAAAGAAAACACCTAATTACATTCTAAACTAGAGGAGCGAAGATAAGAACACATTTACAACCCCTCCCCTGAGTACAATAGCAGAATCTTATCATTCACAAGAGGTAAGTCATTTTCATAGCACTATATCGAGTCATATGTAGTAATTCATAACAAAAATTAATTAACAAATAAATCCAATGGTGACTCCACACACAAACATATTCATATATAAGAGATTACAAACACTAACTTTACCTTTTCTCATACAGAACAGCAGAGACTAGGCTTGCAAAAGTTTCGGGCTTCATGTCTCTCTCTTCACGAAGCTGATACAGCTTGTGGCGGAACACAAGCCTTTGATACCTATTAATCAAACCCCACTCAAAACGATTATATAATTAAATAAAACTGACACGGCGGAGGAAGAGAAATCAAAAGGAGACTCCGATGGAGTCGTACAGAGTCTGAGCGTCGGTGGCGAGTCCGGAGAGACCGAGGAATAGGCGATCGTGAATCCTATAGATCCTTTGAAAGTCGGTGGCGATGGTTTGGAGCTGAACTCCGAGCCTACGATCACTGGCGATGGCGAAGCAGTTCTTTCCCACCATGGCAATCAGAGCAGATCCATTGTACTCGAAAATCTGCGAGACCAAAAGGAATAGAAAGTGAGACGGGATAAAAATACGATGACATGATTACACCCAATTGCATTTACAACGTGATTAGGGTTTGAGACGGGATACGAATGGAAATTAAAGAGGATAGAGAGGGACTTACCGACATGATTAGGGTTTTGGAATTGAGAAAAGTGAGAGTGAGTAAGAGAGAGGAAAATGATGTTTTGGAGCAGACTTGGTGAAGAAGAAGTAGAAGAAGAAGAAGACTGGCTTGGGGCTTACTCTAACGAACTCCGAGCTTTTTACTCATCGTTCTTCCATGTTGCCATTTGGGTAGTGGGCCAGAAATATACGGGCTTAAGAACGATCCCTTCTTCGGAATCTAGTTTGTTTGGACTTTTTGTACTGGGCCAGAACGAGCTCGATCCAATTTGGAGAGAGAGGATTTCCGCCTATGACCTAAGATTTTGCATATTTCAACGACTTCGCACTAATAATACTAAATAGAGTAATATTAGATATAATTATTAAATATATAAATTTGATATATATTTTTTTAAAAAGTGAGGTCTATTATTAAAAAAATAATTTTTTTTATAAAAGCCTCTTCTTTACCAACTTTTTTTTAAAAGAAATGTGCAAGACTTAAAATTACAAATATTATATATATAAATGCATATTAGAAATTTTTAGAAACTACACCATTGTTACATCATTATCTACCTTGCTTAGAGAACAGTGTGTAATAATTTTAAGAAAAATTCTTTTCATCAGCTACTATTCACTACCTTACACCTTATAAAAAAAAAAAAAGAGTCGGGTTACCCTGCCACCGAGAGTAATCCGCTTTACTTGACCGATTGTGGTTTTTTATCTTTTATTTTTTTTCATTTTTCTATTCATATTTTTTTAATAGATTTAAATATTTTTAAAAAATAAAAAAATACACCAATACACATAAAATCACTTTCTTAATCTATAAGTAAAAATAAAATAATTTTTTTTTTTCACCAAGCGGTACATTTGGGCGGTATGTTTGGGATGACAGAGTAGCCTTTTTCAAAAAAACAATTATAAGTATGAGGTATGAAAGTGAATAGTAACTGATATATAGAACTCTTTTAATTTTAATCATTGTTGAAAATGACAAGAATATAATAATTATTAAAAACTGACATATATATCAGCGAACTGATATAATAGTAGAACAATAATATGGTATAGTTTTTAATTGAATGATTCAATTTGGATAGCTAGAATACCATCTCGCTTGTTCATTCACATTTCAAACAACTTTATACAAATACTAAATATTTTATATGTGAAAAGTGTTAGGCCTGTACACAAATCTTACAAAATGGAATTTACATGCTCGTAATTTAATATAATACGTTAATGTGTAAATTTTCTTTCGTAAGACTTTTGCCTATAAATATATTTCCCTTTACACATTTGTATATTAGGAATGATTAATTAGTAACTACACAATTGTCTCACCATTATCTAATTCACTGAAGTAATAGTGTTTAATAAATTTAGATCAATCATTATTTAAAGCATTTACACGTTTTAACTTTTAAGAACTTTCCCCACGAGCAACATTAAAATGGTCTTTCGGATAATATCATGATCCCATGTGTTCATTATTTGCATGTGTATATATATCGCTACCATTTTGATTAATTTATAAGATTCAAATTTTAAAATTTATTTTTTAAATTAGATTATGTCATATAAATATTAATCTATTGGATGCGCTTTATACACCATATAGTATAAAGTTTTTCTACTCATCCATCCTACACCGCACATTTGTTGAGGAAAAAAATTAAAAAGACAAAATAAAAGCTGGTGTGTAGTATAAGACTACTAAATAGAATTTTTCTATATATAAGATAATGCTATATACAATCATAGAGTGTGCATTCTTCACATATTCCCTTTGAAAAAAGTAAGTGTCACCATTAAAAAAATAATCTTTTTATGTAAATCCCAGATTAATTATCCACCTTTTAAAAAAAAATTACGCAAAAAATTACACGCTTCAAGACTAGAAATATCATTTCTTATAAATGCACACATGTACACACACACACACACATATATATATATATATAACTGTAATGTATAGTTCAAGGGTACGTTTGAGATAAAGTACACAATACATATGAAATATTTTTCTTATCAGCCATTATTCTCTTTCTACATCCCACATCTTATGTGGACTTTTTTTTTTCCCCTTCTTCTTATTAATAAAAATGAGAGAGAGTGAGATGATGGGTGAAAATAATGAGAGAGAGAGAAGGGTCCAATGAGGAGAAAAGAAAAAATTGAAAAGAATTTGAAGAGAGAGTTTGAGGAGAGAGAGAAAGCTTGATTAGAGAGGGCTCCGATGAGATTGAGGAGAGAGAGTGAAAGGATTGGTTGCTTTGTACTAAATGAGTGTGAAGTGTGAGGTGTCTATAGTACTGACTGATCCGTAAAATTACTTCAATACTTGTACATCTAACTTCAAGTAGTTTACCCTTTGATGATAATCTAATCTGATTTGTATATATATAGTAAGTTATCATGATCATCATGTTGATCATCATGATCTTGCAGATGATCATAATATCATCTGGATGCATGGCCGGGCAGTATTTTGAAATTGAAATGATGAATAGATTTTTTCTTTAAAATACAACTGCATCAGTACTCTTCAATCCAAATGGACAACAACAGGCAGCATCTACATTTGTTTGTTGTTTTTACTAATGTAATTAACACGTACGAGATCACAATTATTAATTATGGAAACTAATTTATCTACCAAAAAAAAAAAAAAAAAAAAATCTCGCCTGCAAAAGATCAGGCCGTTAGAGAAGAAATTAGTAGTTGTTTGGATTCTTATTTTCGGCCGAACGTAATTTGATCAGGACTCTACTAGTATAATATTATTTACCACATTATCTAGGCTACATGAGTCGTGGTTTCAATCTATTTCTTCTGCTTCAATCTCATCTCCTTTCCGTTCCTTGCAACGACTATATATGTGCCTACAAACTGATATAATTTTATATAATATATTAAATCTATTTTATGATAAAAATAATTTTATAATTTAATATATCAACTCACATCATGAATTAATAGATTGAGAGATCTTCTTTATCTCTAAAAAATTTTCCTTATTCTTTATATTTGATTTTCTAATCATCATTAATCAAGACGATCGATATGATCACACAATTAAACAACGATATAGATTAAGATTAAAAGTTATTAAAATATATATGGCATTAACAAATAATTTAGATAATTTAAGATCAGAAAAAGTAGCGCTTGATCATGATCTGCTATTTTATACGAAGTCGACTTTGTTCCCACCACCTTTGTGCCGTCTAGAATTGGCATGAATACGGGGAGAGAATTTCGCAGTGTTGATATATATTCCTATCTCTCTCTTATCCTTTCTAATTTCTCTGAGGCGGGACTCATTAAACAGTCCTACATTGAGAGTGAGTGTACGTCTATATATATACATGTATGGTAAGAGCTGCAAGTTACACATGATATTGAAGAAACAAATTAGAACTGCAGCAATTTGTTGAAACTCTGGCTACTGATCATACGTACTGATCAGAAAGAATAGAGAGTTGAAGTCAAGATCATGTCCATGAAGATATCGTGGCGATTTCACAGCTTGTTGGTGTTCAGCTTGTCTCTGGCTCTAATTGGCTTCGTTCATGGCGGCAACGTAACGTATGATGGCAGATCTTTGATCATCAATGGAGAACACAAGCTTCTCTTCTCCGGCTCAATTCACTATACTCGTAGCACTCCAGATGTACTTGCTTTCCACTTTTTCTTTTTTCCTTCGTAAAAATTCATGTACTTAGGAACGGCCTGCGAATATATATTTTTGTTGTCGTTATTTCCATAACAGGAACTCAGTAGTTTATTTTCACCAGTTGAGGTTGATGGTTGCCTTTGTCACTTGCATGTTTTTAAGATAGGGAGGCAGAAAATAAACCAAATATATCAAACACGTCCAAGAAAAGCATATATATATATGTGTGTGTGTGTGTGTGTGTGTGTGTGTGGTTACGTCCGAGGTTTTTTTTTCCCACTCTTTGTATATGATTTGGATTTTAACTAAAACATGCTGCAGTAATTTGTTTGTCTCGCTTGTATAAAGACAAAACTAGCTTGATCCAGCCAAGTCATCAAGCCCTTGCCTTTCTCATGATTTGAATGGTCATTTTTTGCTTGTTCCTTGATCATGCTTGGATGTATTATAAAAATATTATTTATAATCATTTTAATTGGTCGTTTTATCGCTACTTGACGTACTGGACGAAATGATTAACGGTGTACGCATGCCCTTATTTGAATTCTATTGCAGATGTGGCCACATTTGATAGCCAGAGCCAAAATGGGAGGAATAGATGTAATCCAAACCTATGTGTTTTGGAACCTTCATGAGCCACAGCAAGGACATGTAAGAGACCCTGATCTCTCTCTCTCTCTCGATGTAACGTACACATTTGCTAATGCCTATGGCTATATATATGATGTTGGTTTTAATGTATGTAATTTGCAGTTTGATTTTAGGGGAGGACGTGATTTAGTTCTATTCATTAAGGAAATCCAAAAACAGGGTCTTTATGCATGCCTTCGAGTGGGACCCTTCATCGAGGGTGAATGGTCTTATGGGTACGTAAAGCAACGTTAACTCATCTCCTACTACGTACTCTTCTTTGTGCAATAGGCAAACTCAGAAAAACACATACATTAATTTGTGTCATGTAGACTTTGCTTTTGTTTGTGTGTATGCATATATATTCTTTCTAGACAGTGTAAAGGACGTGTGATCTTCTACACTGTCTTGCAAATATATAATAATTTGAGAACTGCTGTAGACACAAAGAAATTATACAAAGTAAGCCCATAAACTGACGTAGCTTCATAAAATCCGTTAGGTTTATTTTATGATAAAAGTAACTTTATAATCTGACGTTTTACAACAAGTCATATCAGTTTATAAGTTTATCTATTTGTAATAACTTTGTGGTTAAAATATTTTCCTAATAATTTTCGAGTATGATTGATAGTTGTGGTGTGCAGGGGTCTACCATTTTGGTTGCATGATGTTCCGGGCATTGTGTTCAGAACTGATAATGAACCATTCAAGGTATTTATTTTTATATGATCTCTAAACTCCCTCTATGTCATAATTTAACCCATACATGACCTGAATGAAACATTACTAAAACACTATGATCTCTTCCCTATTTTGTCAATGCGTGGAAGTTTCACATGCAAAGGTTTGCAAAGAAGATAGTCGACATGATGAAATCAGAGAGACTGTATGCTTCCCAAGGAGGGCCGATTATACTATCACAGGTTAATTAAGTTCGTAATTATAATGAGAAGTAAAGAAAGAGTAAACATCTGAGATTTGTTTAAATGACACCATTTTCGTGATTTATAAAGTGTACGTGCGTATGCATGCATGAATGCAGATCGAGAACGAGTACAAGCTGGTGGAAGCAGCTTTTCGTGAGAGAGGGCCAACTTACGTTCGTTGGGCTGCAAAAATGGCTGTAGGGCTTGAAACGGGTGTGCCCTGGGTTATGTGTAAGCAAGATGATGCCCCTGATCCAGTGGTTAGTTTGCTTTCCTTTGTAAATTGGTTTCTTGGTTTGAGGGAATCAGGAACAAACTTGGAAAATATAGGTTTTTTTCTGATTCTGCTGCTTGCACTGCTTTTTTCAGAGCTGGGTTCTTTCTTCTTGAACCATTATGAGCACTGCCAGCTCTGTCTGATTCTGCGCTGCCTCTTTTCTGTTTAAAATTCATATATATGAATCATGATTGAGACTTTTCTTTCCACAACTCGGTGTTTTAAAATTGTTTTTTCTTTTCTTGATTTTGTTATATCAAATGATATATATCCTTAACTTTTCATGATTTTTTTGATGAATTAATGTACAGATAAATACATGCAATGGGATGCGATGTGGAGAAACATTTGCAGGACCCAACTCACCCAATAAACCAGCATTATGGACCGAGAACTGGACAAGTTTGTATGTACTCATTATATTGATCTATATCTGCCATCATTTTTTTAGTCCTCTTTTTTAGGCAAAGTTGACACTGAAAACAATTTGGAAAACAGAAATCTAGCTAATACCGAACTAATGCCTTGAATTTTCTTTGAAGCTTTCAAACATTTGGTGAAAAACCCTACCTGAGATCTGAGAAAGATATTGCATTCCATGCTGCATTGTTCATTGCAAAGAAAAGAGGAAGCTACATAAACTATTACATGGTGTGATAATCTCTCTCTCTCTCTCTCTCTCTCTCTCTCTCTCTCTCTCTCTGTGTTCAGCTCAACATTTTTCCCCCTAACGACATAGTTTCCTCACAGTATCATGGAGGTACCAATTTTGGAAGAACAGGCTCTGAATATGTAACCACAAGTTATTATGATAATGCTCCTCTGGATGAGTACGGTACGTTTTATTTGCAAGTCTTGTTTTACTCATAATTGCATATATATTTGAGTTTATAATTGACTTGTTTACTTAATGAGTTCAGGTCTACTTAATCAACCAAAGTGGGGTCATCTTAAGGAATTACATGCTGCAATAAAATTATGTTCGAATCCTTTACTTTCAGGAACACAATCTACAGTTCCTTTGGGTCAGCAACAAGAAGTAAGAACATAAAATAGTAACTCCTGTGTATTCTTTCCTAGTATTTCTGTTCCAAAAACCATGCATATAGAGAAATATTGTCCGTTTTGATATTTTCCTCCTTTTTTTTTATCATTCTGTTGGACTGTACAGGCTTATGTCTTCAAAATGAACTCTGGAGAATGTGCTGCCTTTCTGGTGAACAATGGCAAGAGTCGTGTCAATGCTCTCTTTAATAATTTTAAATATGATTTGCCTCCAAATTCAATCAGTATCCTACCAGATTGCAAAACTACAGTCTTCAACACTGCAAAGGTAAGACTCAAATGCACACAATTCATTTCTTGTATTAACAATTTCATATGCTTGATATCTCTGTGTTCTAGTTCCACATACTAGATACACTTGACAATAAGTGCTTAATCACAAAAAACAACAACAAACTAGAAACTATTTTTAAAGCAGTTTCACATTTTTAACTTGCTCCTGCAACAGGTAAGCACACAATATAATAAAAGATCAGTGATCTCGAGCCAAACTTTCAAACAATGGCGTGAGTACAAAGAAGTCATCCCCAAATTCCAGGACACTTCATTAAGAGCAAATACACTGTTAGAGCAAATGAGTACAACAAAAGCTGCGTCAGATTATCTTTGGTACACTTTCAGGTAAAGCTAATTTAAAGTCACTAGAGTTGACTTGAAGTGAAAGTTGGCTGAATACAACAACTAAGCCTTATCATACTAAAATGAATGTTATCGACGATATATATGCAGGTTTCAGAATGATAACTCAAATGCTCAATCTGTACTGAATGTTGGATCTCGCAGCCACATTCTCCATGCATTTGTAAATGGAGTGTTTGTGGGTAAGTGTTATGTTTCCTTGATTTCTTTTCAAGTAATTGGTGGATCACAAATATGAACGTGTGAATTCTACATATGCTAACAAATTCAGTATGCCTCTTCCACATGGAAATGTATGCATTTTGTGAGCTTCTCTTTCCAAGATTTGTGGAGTGATGGCTTGCATTTTCTTACTCATCATATTATCCACACCTTTAAGTGTGCAAGGAAGACTTCTTCATTCATAATTTTTCCTTCTTCCCTTTGAAGCCTTTTCATTCCATACTACAACAAGCCTTTTCTCTAAGCTTTCGGCACAGCCTTCTTGTTTTGTAGTTTTCAATGAAAACAAAACGCTTCAACATGTCTATTTTCATCCCGGCTATTGTCTACTAGAACCTGTTAACAAGTACTTGTTTGATATATCACAATTTCACAAGCAAATTTAACTTTACTCTGTTATTCTTTAGGATCTGCACATGGTAGTCACAACAGCAAGAGCAGAGCTTTCTCCCTGGAGAATAACATAACGTTAAGAAAGGGGACAAACTACATCTCCTTACTCAGTGTCATGGTTGGCTTGCCGGTAATTTTCGATCTCATTTCCCTCATATGGCCTCTCCTAGCAATTCAGTAACATGGGCAAGTAAAATATTTCATTTTGATGGAAAGCAAGATTAGAACCTTCGGAAAGAAAATTTAGCTTATTTCAGGAAATTGTCAACAATAGCCAGGGGGAGTGTCCGTGAAACAAGCAAGCAGTACTGATTCTTTTATGTAACAATATAAAACAGACGTAATTACACACAAATGATTTTTTCTTCATGAGTGTCAAAGAATTTACTTCCATATGAAGGATTGGGGAGCATATCTGGAGCATAGAGTTGCAGGCTTGCGCAGAGTAAGAGTTCAAAGCAGAGACTTCACTAATTCCCCATGGGGATATCAGGTAATTCACTAATAGCTATAAAATGCTGCCTGCTTCCATTACATAGAACATTCAAAAGTAATATCTTGTAATGTGCTTTCTCATTTATAGTTCCGAGCCTTTTTGTTTCTAAGAAGTTATTTGCAAATACATGAAAAGTTTTCAAGATGTCTTCAACATGACAATTTGGGATGAATTAAAGAAAATTCAACAATGCCACAATCATTATTTAAGCACATCCTTCTCATTATAGAAATTCATTTTTTTATTGGCACCCGGTGTCCAAGAACAAAGTCCCGACTAATCCCACGGGTGCATAGGTTAGAAAATTCAATTTTATTATTCTCAACTTCTCCTTGTTTTTCCATAAATTTCAGTATCATATCATATTAATCACAAAATTATATTTTGGGTGTCTGACCCACAATTCAAAAGTCATATGATTTATCATCACTTATTAAGTATTTTGTTTTGGCATCAATTTGATGTATCATATCTTATGTGACCATTCTACTGCTCAGGTTAATTCTAATGGGTAGCTTTTCTGCAGGTTGGGTTGTTAGGAGAGAAACTACAAATTTATACAAATCTTGGATCAAGTAAAATTCAATGGAGTGCTGTTGGAAGCTCTACTCAACAACGACTTACATGGTATAAGGTAGGAATACCAAAGCCCCTTTTCACCCTATAATAATTGTAGGTTCAGTTCATGCATGATGTGCAACAAGATGGAAGATTTTCTCTCCTTTTTTTAATCCTTTTTATTTGCACGTCTTTCTATCAGAATCAATAACATCTCTGATTTTATTAACCATTATATGTCTTAAGCTAATATTTTCTCTTGTGGTTGAATACAAGACTGTATTTGATGCACCTACTGGAAATGAACCTCTTGCATTGAACCTTGGTTCCATGGGAAAGGGAGAAGTTTGGATCAATGGCCAGAGCATCGGCCGATATTGGGTATCATACCACACCTCAGAAGGAAATCCTTCACAAACATGGTAACCTACTGTTTTTATTTATTTATTTATATTATTGTGTAAATATTCTCACAATATCCTCTCCAGAGAACAACAGTTTCTATTGTGAAAACTGTTACCCTTCTGCTAAAGAAGTTTTCTATAAAGTAAAATTTCTTCATGTCGTAAAATGCTTTACTTATGGTAGGACTTCTATTTTAGGTACCATGTGCCTCGATCTTTTCTCAAGCCCAAAGACAACCTATTAGTTTTACTAGAAGAAGAAAATGGGAACCCCTTTGGGATTTCCCTGGACACAATTTCAAGAAAAAAAGTATGTGGCTTTGTGTCTGATTCCAACTTGCCCCCAGCTAATTCCTGGATGAGAGACAACTCAAGCGGAACAATCTATCAAAAGAAACCTCATAGAAGACCTGCACTTCGTCTCCAGTGTCCTCCAAATAGTACCATATCAAAGATCTTATTCGCAAGCTTTGGAACACCTTTAGGGGATTGTGAGAATCATGCTATTGGAAGCTGTCACTCATCTAATTCCAGAACCATTATACAAAAGGTGAGCTTCTGTAACTTATTTCCAAGGAACATGCTTTTCATTTATGTTGCAGTTCATGAAATCAATGTAGAGTAATTTGACTTATAATTCTCTTTCTAATTTTAATGTAACTTCTCAGGCCTGTCTAAGGAAGAGTAAATGTTCCATCATTGTATCAAATCATACTTTTGGTGGTGATTCATGCCCTGGCAAGCCTAAAGCTCTATTGGTTGATGCACAATGCACGTGACCCTGGATAAGTTTGTACCATTTCCATGGGGGAAGAAGATTAGTACTATCAACTCCTATTTTTTATCTGTAGATCTGTAAAGAAGGTAATAAATGCATATTATCGTTGAATTATGATTTTTTATCTATGAATGAAGGGAACAATTTTTAGTTTAGTAAATATATGCTTTTAGAACTTCAAAACGAATGTTCAATACAAGTACACAAGCAGTTCAAGAAATACAGCTCTCCAGAAAAGGAAAAAGATAGAAATCTTGAAGATTAGGTACAGATGGATCACTTCCAAAGGTGAAGGGTGTTGAAGAAAAAAGCTCTAAGCTCCAACATTGACTTCCCACAATCCTCAAAACTCCAGTCATTTCTCTCTTCATATACTTTACATTAGGCAAGATGGAACCATCTTCTTGGCCAGAGTCATTTGGTCAAATTTGTTTATTAAATAGGGGCTATTACTCCAGTATGAATTACAGAACATCGATATAGACAACTTCTCTACCATTTGGTTCTTCCACGTTAATAAAAAAAATTCAATTCCAAGCATCATATTACAAAACCATGGTTACATAGATAATAGTATTTTTAAATTATAACAAAAATAACTTACAACTTCAAGAAAGTGTTTAATGTGACTCACATATAGATCTTCAGTTAGGTCTGTGACAAACTTTCCCTTTTTACTTGACCATTGTGATTCTTTAAAAAAATCTACCAAATTGGTTACACTCACCCCCTCGAACATCCAATAAAAAAAACAATTATTAGACCGGCTATAAGGGTTTTAGAATTTGTACAAACCCCAAGTCATTTGGATATTTTCATTACTTAAATGGAATGGTAACATAATTGTTACATTCTCTTCCAGTAATCGAACAAACGACTTTCTACCAGCAGTATGGTTAGTACGTAGTTGTTTTCTATTCGCCTTGTTTTGCAATGACAAGGCTTGGTCTAGAAATATCAATGCGACACGGTTCACCACAATTAAACATGCATTTTGACATTTTAATGACAAACTGTAATTAAGATCATTACCATGAACTCTTTGTTACCCCATCTTATGCATAATTTCCTCCAAACTGCTTCATCCACCAAGTCGATTCCTTTTGCTAGTGCCAGTTTATGAGACCCATAACCAAGGTATATTTTATGCAACTTGTAGTGGAAAGAATTGAATATTCTCCGTAGTTTCCAAGTAACCGTCTCTCGATGGTTGGCCTTCTCCCATTGTAGTATGAAATCAGCCTTAACACAATAGAAATAATGGTGAAATTTGTTGCATATGCTTGGTAATGAAATTACATCTTAAATATCCTAGAGTACCAAATTAATGTTTTCCTTACTCGAACGCGACTACATAGCTCCTCTTTTTTAGCTTCAGGCACATCACATCAACATTGGTACCTCTTCTCAGCATAATTTTTTGCTATCCATGTCACCCGTCCACTAAATATACTTGCATTCTGGCATGAGACTTTAGCGTCCCCCTCCTTGATCATTAAAGGAATCTGTCCAACCTTTCGCAACATGTCAAACTTGGTGCTCTTTGCTTTGCCATGACCTTCTTGCTTACTCACAGTTTCTACGAGTTCCATTTCATCACAACTATGTCAATACTATATATTGATAGAAGATAACAATCACTAGCACACCATGTACCATGTTTGATATCTAGGGAGAAAAAGATTTTTCAACATCACAACATTTAGTATCACTTACTTATAAAATAAAAGTATCATGCACTATTAAAGGAATTGCTATTTACTTGTCCTCTCCATTGGATCTAGAAAATCAATTTCAAACATTACATCTAGCGGTTGGGTTGAGTCATCCGACGACGAGGGGCTGTCGTCTCTTAGTTGCGGTCCATGCATTGGTGGTGATTGGGAATCTTGTATAGCACCCCTATGCACAAAGCCCCTGAACCCTCCCCCTTGTCCACAAACCCCTCTTATACTTCACACCATTTCCCACAATCAAGTTTGCCTTTGAGTGGCTGATCTGCATTCATAAAGAGGGGTTCAATAAATTAACTATATGGCCGAAACTAAAATTTAAGAACTCTCCCAAAGCAAGAACATTAGCAAAATTGCCAAGGTTGAGGTCGACGGAAAAACCAATACATGACCACCAATAAATAACTCCACAAGAGCTAGAATATGATCCCAAACACTAGGAAACCATTAAACCATGCAATACCAACAATGTAAAATCAGACTCCACATCTAAATTATATAAATAATTACTTATGCAAAGTAAATTATTACTATTACAAGAAAATAGTATAACTATTACTTATGCAGAGCTCATCCAAAGAGAAAAAGAAAAGAAAAGAAAATCCTAACTATTACAAGAAAATAGTATATCTCCATGGCCTTCAAAGTGCCGATCTGTTAACCTTTAAAGTGACTATTTTCTTACATATTATTTGGCATCACACAATGAAAAGTATAAACTATGTTACAAGCCAAATAGAATCAATAAATACCAAACATATCAAACCTCTTTTTACCCAATAATCGAATCTCTTGCAAAGGATTGTAATGCCAAATATTCCAAAAGGGGAATTCCCAAAGCTTGAAAATTTTTGTCTGTGTACCCTCTTGAGAACCCAATAATCTAACTTCTTGCAAAATTTCCTAACCACCATGCCCTACCACAACAAAAACTCTAAGGCATAAGGTATAATTTTAGAACTAGGCATCAATCAAACGAACAACCACCATATCCCAAACCCAATCGCCCTTCTCTTCCAACAAACACAATAGAAATATTGCAAATAGAATGTCTGTACAAACCACAATATCTATGCCATTTACACGGCCATGTTGTCTACCAGAAACTATGTGACGACATGCATGCAGTAGTCATCAAGAAACTCTAAACCTCTCGGTATGGAAGGATAAGTACAAGAAAAACCAACAAAAACAGGGTATGATGTTTACCAACCTTCCCCCAGTCAATGGTTAAAAGGCAAACCATACGCACAAGGAACTAGGGAGGAGGGACGTATTGTGTAAGATCTTCATCCAGTTTGAAGAAGATGTGGTTTGCAAAATGAAAATCTGTAAACTATGTCTAGCAAGGTGTTGTTCAGTAAATCCATGCCAAAATGTCACATTAGTCCCTGGAGGGAATTCGTTTCTCACCACGCCAAATGGCTTCCCACCCACAGTGGTCATGTCTTCACACTGTAAAGTAATGATATTGATCTTTAAGATACTTAGGATATTATTCTACAAAAGCTTGTTGTTAGTGCCTTTCTAACCCATCGCCATTCACATTAATTGAAGGTAGGCAATTAAATACATATATGGCCCACTCAAATTTTGATACGAAAGATAATTATACTATGTCGTTCATACCTTCATTTGTTTCACAAAATGCAAGTCGTCATCATCAGTGTTGTAATCGTTGGTCTTAGCATCAGTTGTACCATCAACTGAACAGACTCAGTGGAAGCAATGGACATGGTATCACTATAGTTAGCTTTTGAATCATTTCATATGTCGTTGATAAATTCCTGATCTTCATCTCGGTCATTACTTCCCCCAATTATTGCAGTAGCTTATACTGTTTATGGCTAAATATCTGGCCTTAACAATGGGGACTCAACGCTATTAGGGTCGATGTCAACATCTCTAAACATCAGATAATTGTTTCTTTTGATATACAATGTCCTCGCTAGAATCATTTTTGTCATCAGGTGATTCCAACTGGGAAACGTCATAGACATTCCTATTGATCTTCTGCACAGCGTGCCAAGATCCACATAAGTTTGTGTCTCTAAGGTAAAAGACCTGTGACGCTTGGCATGCCAATACAAATGGCTCATCACTATACCAAGTTTGGGACATATTTACACTTGTGACATGCTCACCGACATGTACCACTTGGATGCTATCACCAACATCAAACCAATCACAACTAAACAACCATAAATGTTGCCATCCCATGTACCGCAACTCCAATATGTCATTTAGAACTCTATAGAAATCTACCATAGTTGAGTTGTGTTCACTTGTAACTAGCACACCACTGTTTTGTGTTGTACGGTTGATTTCACAGTACTTTGTATGAAACCTTATACCGTTCATTACACAACTAGCATATGATGTCACCCAAGGGTCAGGACCACAAGTTAGTGCATAAAGATCATCAAATACTTGGCCAGGGTGCCCAGTACGAAGCGCTTGAATTTAAAATATTTTAGTCATAATAGAATAAGAATAAATGCGAAGTAATACGAAATGGATTGTTAGAAATCAAGGAATAGACAATAAAGAAGACTTACACGCTTCTTGAACCACAGTGGAAATCCAACTTCATGCCTCCTTTCAAGGTTAGAAATGCTCTGGTCTTTCAAAACATTATAGTGCTCTCTACAAAAGAAAAATAATATATGAAACTTGCATAGACCACAATAACTGTTCAACAATAGAATAGAAATAATTGATGACTATGGTTGCAAGTTCTTACTCCAAGTATTGGCTAATATCTGTGCAATTATTGAGGACATACCATTTGGAAGTCTTAAATTGTTTCTTCTCTAATTGGGTAGGAATTGAATTCCCAAGTAGGTGCACTTTCTGGGAGAAAATTGACATAGTACTTATCTCGGATGTCTGCACAACAACATCAATGTTCCGGTCTTCACGTGTGAGCCTAGTTGGTATATCATGCAGATACATAGAGCAGAATGTGAGGCATTCCATATGAATATATGCCTCCGCGATGGATCCTTTTGGGCGGGTCTTGTTTTTAATGTACCGTTTAAATTTACTTCAATACCTCTTGAACAGGTACATCTACCTATATTGAACTGGTTCTCTGAGCAACAATTCACAGGGTAAATGGATAGCAAGGTGGACCATTACATCAAAGAAGTTTGGTAGAAATATCATTTCCATCTTGCAAAGAATGAGGGCAATGTCAATCTCAAGACGTTTCATGGTTTCTTTCTTACGCGTTTGGGCACATAATTTCCTAAAAAAAGTGCTAAGTTCCATTAATACCAAACATATATCATGTCTTAAGTATCCCCCCGATTGCCACTTGTAGTAGCCTTTGCATGAATATGTGGGCATTATGACTTTTCATACCAGAGATTTTACAATCACTAACATTAACACATCTAGAAATATTAGATGCAAAACCATCATGAAATTTAGCACTTTTCAGGCATGCATAAAACTCTTTCCTTTCATCTCCATCTAGAGTGAAATAGGCATGGGGGATTGTAACTCAATCCCCATCTTCTTTCAAATGTAACTCTTTCTTTATACCAAGTTTGGCCAAGTCCTGCCGTGCATTGATATTATCTTTTGTTTTACCTTGGATATTCATTAATGTACCTAGTATATTATCACAAATATTCTTTTCAATGTGCATCACGTCGAGATTATATCTAAGTTTCAACGATGCCCAATATGGTAGTTCAAAGAAGATGCTCAGTTTTGTCCAATTTAACTCCTCAGGGGTGCATTTTCCCTACCTACAACTTTTGCCAAAATGCACTTGAGTAATGTTATTTAATTGATGCATTATATCTTCTCCAAGGGGCTATTTAGGTGGAAATCGATGATCTTCTTCACAATTAAAAATAGTCTTCTTTCTTCTCCAGATGTGACCTGATGGTAGAAAGCAGCGATGACCCATGTAACAATGCTTACAACCATGTCTCAAACATAGATCATCCATATCCAGTTTGCAACAAGAACATGCTAACTTTTCCTTAGTGTTCCACCTAAAAAGATTACCATATGCGAAAAAATCATTAATGGTCCACTATAAGGCTGCTTGCAATTAAAATCGTTGCCTAGGTGATTTAGGCCCAAGAATTATTGTAGACAACATGAAGAATGGGTCTTTCATACATAACCATGGAGGCAAGTTATATGGAATTAGAATCATTGGCCATATGATGTATGGTTTACTCATATTATTGAATAGGTTGAATCCATCACTAGCATGTTCCAACCTGATATTACGAGCATCTTCAGCAAACCAACGATGCTCTCTATCGAATGTGGTCCAGACCTCAGAGTCTGCAGGATGCCTCAAAGTGTTTTCATCCACCACCCTTTTATCGTGATGCCACCTCATGGATACTGCAGTTTTCTTGGACATAAATAGTCACTGCAACCTTGGCTTCAGTGGGAAATATCGCATTACCTTTTGGGGTATTGGTCGCTGCTTAGGTGCAATAGACAACCACCTGATGCCCTGCACTTAGGGCACGATTGCTTGTCAGCATTTTCCTTCCAATATAGGATGCAATCATTTGGACATGCATATATTTTTATGTATCTAAATCCAAGTCCTTGCTCTAATGATTGTGCCTCATTTGAAATAATTTGGAAAGAGTGATTTGGGAAAAGCAATTTTTAATAAGTGAAGAAACATGTCAAAGGACTTTACACTCCATCCGCCAACTGTTTTATGTGGAGTAACTTCACAATGAAAGATAGTTTGAAAAATGTTGTGCAACCATCGTAAAGTGGACGCCGAGCATCTTCTATTAGTTTCTCAAAAGTAGTTGTTTCGGGTTCAATGGAGGAGGGGCCCACTATATGTGTATGGGTGTCTTCATGAACGCCAACGATGGTAGAAGCTTGAATGTCACCTACCATCTTGTCTATGTCATCAATATAACAATCGTCACCATTAACATCATTATCATCTTTAACATCGATGCCTAGGTTAATTTGTTCTTGCTCCCCATAAAATATCCACCCAGTGTAATTTGGGTCTATTCCAATAAGAAATAAATGTCTTTCCACCTCACTAATAGGTAGGAACAAATTGTTACGACATCGACGACATGACATTTTACATGGTTGGTTCTAGTCGCATGAGCTTTAGCTATTGTGAGAAATTGCCTAACCCCTTTGGCATATTCAGTTGACCTAAACCTATCGGTGTGATGCATCCAACTCTTGTCCATCTGTTAAAAATTAAGATCGATTATGCCAATCATTAGTATGATAGATTAGGTCATTGCTTAAAGATGGGATTATCTACCAGTGGAGGCTTAAAGATCATTGCATGTAGGCCAATGTAATCTACCAGTTGGATAGAGTACCAATACATGATAAAGCTAGAAGTGTAAAAGAATATAGATTATTGCATGCAAGCCATCGTAGAGAAAAAGTAAATGTTGGCATTAAGGAGAGAGTCCCAAGAGATAATAGAAATGTGAAGAGTAATCCAACATGAGGAAGTTTCTGTTTGCTGAAAACATAGTTGAAAACATATATGTTAACATTTTGTGTTCATGTTATAAAAAATATTAAACTAATTTCTTAACTCCACTAAGAAAAATCTTTCCAGCCAAAATCTTTTTCTTTCCGTTTTTAGATGCAGGGCATCATATGAAGATAGCCCTCTGTTGCTCCTTTTCATCAATCTCTTTTCTTCTAACAAGTAACATCTGAAATTTTTAAATATGCCTTTATGACATAGCAGAAGTTACAATGAAAACTAGACTCCAAGTTCATTTGGATCCCTGTTGACTGGACTTCTTATTTCTACAGTTCATGTCTAGTTAGCAATAATTCTACCACATAATTTAGTTGGAATTTACAAAACAACAACTTCTAATACCAATATAGAATCAAAGTAGGTGAAGTTAACAGATACGAAGGTTCTCTCCATAAATTTAGGTGTATCTGAACTAATTAGCTTCTGAAGCTTCCTTTGGCCCTCACTGATTTACGAGATCATAATTCCCAATTTGTCTATTTATACATCCAACCACTAATTAGCTAGACATTTTTAATTATTACAGTATTTTTCACTTTTCATGTTTTCAAAATCTTTATGCCCAAGTTTGTCTATGGTTGATACAAATTTCTTGATTAGGTTTGCTTATGTCTTTTAAATCCGCACACATGAGTAGCAAAACTTCCAATATATTTTGAGAATTTATACATGTTTAAGAGAAATCTAAACTAAGTGAAGGACAACCAATATTCTCTCTAAAGGGACGTACACAATATTGTTAATGAGGAGAACTTGAGAAACAAGAATTGAAATTAGGGAAACATTAATTTGTTAGTGATTGTCTAAACCTGTAAATAACTTGCTACTTTTTCTCTGGTTATGCCAGTCACGATGATGAATTGGAGAATATTCCTTGGGATAGCTTCTAAAAGACTCAAAATTAGGAAAATTAACAATGTTGTTACCAATATATGTGTATTATTCAAAATTGCAAGTACCTCAGAAATACTTGATAATTTTTCAAAACAAAGAAGGAAAAACATGGAATCAATTAGCTAGTAAGCTGGAATGGCTTAATTACGTACTTTCCAAGCCAATGTGTCTTATGGCTTGCAAGAAGCAGTTGTGGAGTGAAGTCGTTCAAACCACATTTGCCTTTTTGGTCCCTGCAGAATTATTTTCATCACCATGATCTTCCTTACCGGAGCTTTTGGCCGGTGCCTTCCTCTTGGGGCAAGGGCAGAAGGAGACTCAATAGAACTGGGAGGGTTTCAGAGTTAGGTTTCAGAAAAATTCGGGGGAGAAATCTGAGATCCCTCACATTAATGACGAATGAAATTAAGTTTTATTTTTTTGCGTTGCTCAAATTTTGTTGCAAAAACTTAACACTTGCGCCGCAATAAGTTTTCTTCTTTTAGGTGGCTAGAATTTAGACTCAAAAAATTCAAACTACGATGCAATATATATATATTTTTGCATCGCTCTAATTTAGACGCAAAACCTTAAAATTATGCCACGACCAGTTGGCACCCATTGTGTCAAAAATTAGCGACCACTTTAAAAACGGCGCAAATGTTTTCTTTTTGCGTCAATTTTCAAATGGACGGAAATATTTTGGATGCGGAAAGCTAGAATTAAGTTTAAACTTTTTGTGTCACTCAAATTTAGCCGTAAAAACCATAACTTGCGTCGCAATAAGTTTTCTTTGTTTTGCATTCCAGTTTTCTTTGTTTTGCATTCCTCGAATTTAGATGCAATTTTTTTTTTGCTCTAATTTAGACGTAAAAATTTAAAATTATGCCGCAAAAGGATTAATAACCGTTTGAATAACCGTTTGGCACCAGTTGCATCAAAAGTTAGCAACCACTTTAAAAATGACACAAATGTTTTCTTTTTGCATCGATTTTCAAAAAGATGGAAATATTTTGGACGCAAAAAACCGTTTTTCTTGTAAACGTCTATTGAAATTCATGATCCCATGTGTTCATTATTTGCATGTGTGTATATCTGTACAATTTTGATTAATTTATAAGATTCAAATTTTAAAATTTATTTTTCAAATTAAATTGGGACATGTAAATATTAATTTACTAGATACACTTTATACACCATATAGGGTATGAAGAAAAAAAATTAAAAAAGATAAAAAAACAATAAAAACAGATGTGTGGTGTAGGGCTGTTGAATAGAATTTTTCTGTGTAAGGTAATGTTATATGCTATCATGAAGTGTGCAGTCTTTTCATACTCTATTTGAAATAAAGTGAGGGCTCCATTAAAAAAATAATTTTTTTTATGTAAATCCCAAATTTATTCATTTTTAAAAAAAGAAGTACGCAAAAAATCACACGCTTCAAGACTGTAAATATCATTTCTTATATATACCGTACACATATATAACTGTACGTTAGTGTACGTTTGAGATATACATCCAAGTTCAAATAGTTTACCATTTGATGATAATCTAATCTAATCTGATTCGTATACAGTAATTCTGATCACTTGATGATGATCGTGTTCATCATCTTAATGATCATCATTAGGATCCTAATGCATGGCCGGGCAGTATTTTGGTTCAATACATTCACATTGGGTAAAACCCTTTGTGACTAGTCAAGCTTTAGCTCGTTTCACTATGCCGTCGGCTCTGAACTTATACTTGTAAATCCATTTGCAGTAGATCAATTTCTTGCCTGGAGGAAGATCCACGATGGTCTAGGTCTCACTGAGCTCAAGGGCAGTGAGCTCTTGGTCCATTGCCTCACACCAGATTGGGTGTTTGATGGCTTGTGCATATGATGTTGGTTCAGAATGAATTGAAACATAAGTGGTAAAAGCTTGAAATTGAGGTGAAAGTGATGTATATGATAAAACTGAGGAAAGGATAAATAAAAAACAGTTACCTGAATGTGGAAGAGAGCTAGGAGAAATCAGCTTGGATGCCAAGTGGTGAGCTTCGGGTGTTGTGACCTGTTGGCAGTGATAGTCTTTGAGATAATCATGGGCTGTTTTGATGCGGGTGGACCTGCGAAGGGGTTGAGGAGAGCATTGAGTGGGTGAAGAATGTGGAGGAGAGCGATTAGTCGAAGAGGTGGAAGGAGGGCTATCAATCTAGGGACTAAGAGAAGAAGAGTTGGGAAGTGATGTAAATTGGTCTTCGGTGTTATTATTGGAGAGGGGGGGAATGTGACTGAAGGGGTGTTAGGCGTTTGGAGGTAAAGTATAGGAGACTGAAGTGGTGTCAATGAGTGCTGTCGGAAGGGAGGTGGTGGGTATCTTTGTAGGTGTTTGATGTTTGAGTGGGAAAGTTTCTTCATGGAATATGACATCTTGAGAGAGGAAGATTTGTTTAGTGGTGAGATCAAGGAATTTATATCCTTTGACACCATATGGGTATCCAAGGAAGACGCATTTTCTTGCTCTAGGTTCAAATTTGGCCCGGGCATGGGATAGGGTAAAGGCGAAGCATAAGCATCCAAAAACTTTGAAATGAGAGTAAGATGGTTTAGTTTGGAAGAGAACTTCAAAAGGGGTTTTATGGTTGAGTGTTGGGGTGGGTGTTCTGTTGATCAAGTAGATGGCGGTGGTAACAAAATTGGACCAATATTGTAAAGGTAAGCCGGATTGGAATTTGTGAGCTCGTGCCACATTGAGAATGTTTTGGTGCTTGCGCTCAGCTAGGGTGTTTTGTTGGGGCGTGGCAACACAAGTTAATTGATATAATGCTCTTTTGGAATTATAGAAATAAGGCATTTGAAATTCGATGCCATTATCAAATCTAAGGATTTTGATTTGAGTGTTGAGTTGGGTTTCAACAAGTGAAAAGAAATTAAGAAGAGATGGTCGAGCTTCAGATTTAGTTTGAAAAAGGTAAATCCAAGTGCATCTTGTGAATTGATCAACAATGGTGAGGAAATATTTGGCACCATCATATGATTTGGTTTGGTTGGGACCCCAAATATCGACCAAAACAACATCAAATGGTTTGTTTGTTTTGGATTCTATTTCGGGAAAGGGCAATTTGCATTGCTTTGCAAGTGGTCAAACCTCACAAGGAAATTCTAGATGATCCGTGTGTTTGAAATCAACATTAAGATAATGTAATATGTGCTTAGTCATGGAACTATGTCCAAGTCTATAATGCCATAAAGTAAACTAATCAAATTTTGCAACATGAGTGTAATTAACAAAAGAAAAGGGAAATAAGGTATGAAAATGGTAGTGCAGGGCAAATGGTTTTGGTCTGGAAAATTGCAGGTGGTAGAGGTCATCACGCAGCGTCCCCACTCCTGAAAGGGCTTGGATATAGCAAGAATTGGAGAAAAAAATTAGACAACAATTGGAATATTATGACAACAATTTGGCAGAAATTAAATTGAATACAAAAGTAGGAACACAAAGTACATGACGAAGGATTAAATGAGGTGATAAGTGTACATCACCAACGTGCAAAGCAGTGGCGATAGAGCCATTCAAAAGGTTGATGATGTGAGAAACTGGAGTAATGTTGTGTGTGAAAATTTTGGAGCTACAGATCATGTGATCTGTAGCACCTGTGTTTATAATCCAATGTGTTTGGGTATGTGAATCATGAGCTTGTGTGTGTGTGCGGTAAGGGGACGAAATACCAGAAACAAAGGAGGAATTGGCATTGACGTTATTTGCAGTAGGAATGGTTGCATCACTATGAGATGGGTGGAGTAAGGCTAGGAGCTGGCTATACTGCTCATGAGTAATAAGGGGATCATGGTTGATTTCCTCCAGAGAAGATTGATTAGTTGAGGATTTAAATTTGGAGCTGTTTTTGTGGCTAGGAGGATATCCATTCAACTTGTAGCATTTTTCCTACGTGTGGCCTGGTATGTGACAATGCGAATAGACTGGGAGATTGGGGTTTGCCTTGAAGCATCGTTCCAGAGAATGGCCAGGCATGTTGTAATGCGAGCAAAAGAGTCGTTCTTGGCGAGAGTTGGTTGGGTCTCGATTATCTAGTCCTTTGGCAACCATTGCAAGGGGTGTTGGTATGGAGTGAAGTTGTCGACGCCTTTCCTCTTGTTGGACAAGAGATAAAACTCGATTGAGAGCTGAGATTGGATCATAGAGTAGAATTTGAGCATGAACAGAGTGAACAGAGTCGTAAGAATCATCAAGGCCCATGAGAAATTGCATCACCTTGTTGTGGTGGGTGTACACCAGCAAAGTTTTGACTGCGCCACAGGTGCAGGTTGGCATTGGTTCGTAGATGTCAAACTCATCCTATAGGCTTTTGAGCTTATTGTAGTATTGACTGACGGAGTCAATGTCTTGAGTTAAAGATGAGAAGGATTTTGCAAGTTGGAAAATGTGAGGTGCATTTTGGATGGAGAATCACTCCCAAAGGTCGTTCCAAACCCTGTCAGTGGTTTCAACATTTGCGATGCTCGATATATGTTCCGAGCTAACTGAATGTTGTATCCATGCGATGATCATGTCATTGCAGCGCTCCCATGGAGTAAAGAGAGGGTCGAAGTGTTGGCTGGCTTGGTGATGGTTCCATGGATGAATCCAAGCTTGTTTTTTATGTTAAGAGCACAGTGCATCGTCCTTTCCCAAGTTACATAATTCTTTGTCATCAAGAGATCAGGGACCAGGGGAGAAGAAGCACCTTCTCCAAGTTGGATGAAATATGGGCTAGCGGGATGGTGAGGGTTATTTTCGTGTTCGGGTGGTATGTTGGCTTCAAGAGTTTTTGTCATTGCTCTGGTACCATGTCAACAATGGTAGAATCGCAAGGAAGAATAAGGCATAACTGCCTTGGATGTGCTTGGGAAAAGCAAGTAACAGAATGCAGAGAACGTGGGAATAATTTGTGAAATGGAATTCTTCTTATTGATCTTTCATGTACATATGCTATTTATAGCTACAAGGAGTCAAATAAAATAATGAATAAACAAAATGCATTTACAACTCATCAAATGGAATTATATTCTTCATAGCACATCAATCTGGGGACTTTGTAGGTGTTTGATAATTTTCTTCTTCTAACTTTAACAAAGTGGGGCCGGTTGACGGCATGCTTGACGACGGGAAGGAAGTCGCAGACGCGTTCCTCGGATTCGGAGAGGACCTCGCTCTCGTGGGACGGTGGGAGAAGGGTGGCGTGTTGGGTGTAATCAGCTTGCCCATGGGTTTCAAGCTCGACATCATCGTCGTTATGGCGGGGGTAAGGAAGAGGTTCGTCTTCTTCCTCCTCCTCTTCCATCTCCAGCTTCTGTCTGCGGCTGATCTGGGGTTCTCTCTTTCACTTCTTACATTTCGTCCTTGTTTCTGAGCCCAAAAAACCAAACCCAGAGTGAAAATCAAAACACAAATATTGGAGGAACAGAGAGAGAGAGAGAGAGAGAGAGGGAGAATTTGGATATGAAGAATAGAAGAAGGGGACCTAAAGGGAAGGAAGGAGAAGCAGGCATTGTGGAAGAGAATTTGTTGAAAAGGTAATGAAAGGAAGGATGACGCGGACAGTGAATTTAGGTTGGGGTGGATTGCTGCTTGTCTTGTCGCTGCCTTTGAGCGCTGCTTTTGTGTGTATTGGTGTGCTTCGAAGTTCAATCCACCGGTGCCCAGCAAACAAGACGACGTTATGTTACTCTCTGATTTTCTTTCCATCATTTATACTCCATGGTTAATTGTAAAAGAGTCATGCTATGTTTAGTCCTCTAAAGAGGACTTGCAGACCCAGTGTAAGAAATGACCAAATTGTCCCCATCTTTAGGCTTGAATTGACTACATTACCCTTCTTTCTTCTACAACCTAAATCCTTTTCATTTTAAGTTCCAGATTTGTGTTATCTGCCATGCGCCCCAGATTTTTGTTTCATCGTTGACCACTACAAGCCAATCTCCTCCACCATCGACGGAACAACCACCTCTACCATCGACAGAGTCACATACTCCACTGCCGATGACCTCATTGGCCACTATTGACGCAAGGCACAACTCCCATTCCATTGTTTTCCTCTACGTTTTGTTTTTTGTTTATTCCCCTTTCATATTATGTTTTTTGATCACATTTTTTCTTTTTAATTTACGTCTTTGGAGCTTGATTAATGTGCAAAACAATAGAGAAGTTGAAACATGGAGTTTAGGTGATTGTCGTGGAGTTTGGGTGATTAATTTAAACAATAGTCGGTTGTTGGGTTGCTGCTTGAACTGGAACCGTGGGTAGGCATCTACTTAGAATTCTTTAGGTCCCAACTAATGCAGCGTAAAGTAGAAATGATGCCTGCATAAAGTTTTGTTAATATTGTGTTCTCCAATTGCCTTTGTAAAGTAGAAAGCAGTGCAATAGGTAAGAATGATGCCAGCGTAAACAAGTTGTCTTTTCCTTGCCTAACTTGAGTACTTTTTTAATTAAATAATTTACTTTCCTTGTCATTGTAAAGATTGTTTTTTATAGAGAAAGGGGAAGAAAGCACATCTACTAGGCGGCCATTTTTTTTCTTCAGAAATTAGTATTTATATGGATACCCCAAATGTTAGAGATGATGATGAAGTAACTGATGATCATGGTGTAGTGCTGAGGAATGATGATGATGATGAGGTTTTAGAGCCAACGGCGGGAAATGATGATGATGGGGTTTCAGAGCCAACGTCGAGAAATGTTGATGTAGGAGTTTCAGAGCTAATGCTAGGGATGTTTTTTAAAATTGAGAAAGAACTCATTTACTACTACAAGCAATATGGTAGACAGATTGGATTTGGCTATAGGACCCAACGAAGTAAAAGAAAAGATGATGGGAGCATTAGATATGTAACACTTGGTTGTGCTAGTGGTGGTAAGGCAAGGAAATGTATTACCAACCTTTCTAAACCACGCCCAACAACGAAGACCGATTGTAAGGCCAAGATTAATGCAATATTGGTTGGTAGTGTCTTATAAATAACTACTGTTCAAAATACACACAACCATGATCTCAATCTACAAAAGGCAAGATTCTTTAGATGTAATCGAGCTATTGATAATTCCGTAAAAAGGCAGTTATATATTAACGACAAAGCAGACATATGTATGGTCAAAAGTTTTTAACTCATTGGTTGTCGAGGCTGGTGGATTTGAGAAACTTCCATTTATTGAGAAAGATGCACAGAATATTGACAAAACTTGACATCTTAGACTTGACAAATGAGGTGTTGATGCACTTCGTGGTTATTTTAAAAGAAATGCAGTATAAGAATTATGAGTTTTACTGATTGATAGATTTGGATGATGATGGACGATTACAAAATGTCTTTTGGGCCTATGCACGTAGCAGAGAAGCATATGGGTTTTTTAGGGATGTTGTGATATTTTATACAACATACCTAACAAATAGATATGGTATGCCATTTGTCCCATTTGTTGGTGTAACCACCATGGACAGTCAATACTTTTGGGAGCAAGTTTGATATCAAGTGAAAATATTGAAACATTTCTTTGGTTATTTGAGACTTGATAAAAATATGTTATGAAGTAGCTACAAATGCAACAGAAAGAGAAGATAATTCCCTAGACATGACATAGAAGTTACAGGCAATAAATTTAATTTACACTAAATCAAAACCCTAGGTTGCAATTGCAAGTACTTATACGTCCATTGATGCTGAAACTGGAAATTCGAAGAAAGTGTCAAGTCCTCATGTTGTTAGAGGCAAAGGGAAGCCCCCATCAAAGAGAAGACAACCAACAATAGAGAAGTTGCAAAATAAAAACAAAAAGGCTGGTGGCAAGTGACAGAGGAAAAATGTGGGAAGATTTAAATAATGTGATTTTGATATATGCAAACATTTATTTTTAAGTTATTTAATTTGTTTATTCATTCAAATGTAGGCAACCGCATGTCTGGAAGATGTATCAAACCCAACAGATTTGGTAATAGTGTTTGGCACACAACAAAGTGTTGTTTCGCAACTGCCTGGTACACAACAAAGCATTATTTTTCAGGTAAATGTTGTTACTATTCCCCTTTGCTTCTATTTTGAACAAGTAATGAGAAGTTTTGCATATTTTTACACAACGTTTCAAACTATTTGCAGGTGGACTTCCAATATCATGGCCCTTTCAAGGATTGATGAAAAGACATTGTAAATTGTTGCATTTGACTATTTTAAGAGATGAGAAGACATTGTATATCTTGGACATTTTAACTATGTTAAAAAGAATTGGTTCATGTATTTCATAACTTCATCCGTGTAACTCTATTTTGGCATGACATTGGATATTGGTCATGTTCGTGAGATTGGTGGAGATGAGATGAGATTGGTCATTAAATAATTTTGCCGCCATCATTGATATTTTGAGTATTGAAAACATAGCAATCCAAACTGTCTAAAAACATGACAACACTTATATTATATTTTAAATATCACAAGTTCTAAGAGTTTCATAGACAACTGTTAGGTTTGAATATTACAATATTACAAAGTATCCAGCAACAGTACACAATTTGGCTAATATCTTTCATTTGACCATGAAGCTCATCCCTATCATTTTGGATATCCTCCCTCCTGTTTTGAATATCTTTCCTTGCACGTTGGAGTTCTTCCTCCCTCTTTTGGAGTTCTTCCTCTCTCTTTTGGAGTTTTTCCTCTCCTTTTTGGAGGCGACGTTCTCTTTCCCAAACATTTTGGATGATGATTTGAAGAACGATCAACCAAACAAGATGAAGAATGCGATGAAGACGTTGCATATCAAAAACAAAAACAGTGTCATGCTAGAATTGTGTTATGCCTACAACAGATAAGAAAACGTGTTATGAAAATTATGTGAAAATAAATGAATACCATTCTAGAGAATTTCACTCATGTAAGCTAGCACCATTAGCTGCTGAACTTTAGATGGCCTAGAAACTGTCAACCTTTCCTTAGACACAGCAAACTCAACTAACTTACATACAAACCAGAGTCACCAGAATTAATCAAGAATGAATTCTTACAAACCAAGTGAATTCTTACAAACCAGAAGTACAAAAATGTTTTAGCAGGATTCTCTTGGATGTCGGTCAATTTTTTGTGACAAATTTTTCTTCCCCAACTTGGTTTAGTTTGATCAATTCAGGTTAAGTTGCTGAGGAAGAGACATACATATGTTTGATATTTCCCTCCTCCTTACTACACCAGTACAACAAATTATTGACAATAATTTCTAAATATCAAGATTTTCACTTTTACCAAACTAGTTGCTTTATTCAAGCCATCAAGATTGATTTTAGCCTGCCAATTCTTCACCTCGAATTGCTTGCAATAATTCCCAAGACTATTACAAACGACAAGACATTGAGTTCATTGTCTGTGAACTCATGGAGAATATGAAAGAAATATACACCTGGACTTTGTCTGCGAAGGGCTCGGGCAACCAATATTGAACACATGCCAAGCTGTTGCCTAATGGATTTTTGTTTGAATAAAGCTGAGCTGGGATAAAAACCATTCTTCAAGATACAAACAAGTGGAACCCATTCACAAATTTTTACAAACAAGTAAGTGTACAACACCAAGAGGATAATCTCAGATAATCAACTCTCTTGAACATGACCAATACAAGCAGTAATTAACACAACGCTATCATCCCAGCTAGCCTCGAGGGTATTGTTTTAAGATTCGAAGAGACATAAAAAATTGATGTCATACCTGTTTAGGCCATCACTCTTTTGTGAAATATCTGAACCGATGATTGTGGTTATGGTGGTATTTGTAGTCAAACAGTTGGCGCAAGGTGGGGTGATTTCAACTTCACTGGACGACGGCGATTTCATCTGGGTATGGAGGATGATTTCATCTCGGCGTAAGGGGGACTGGTATCGACTTCACTGGGCGAGGTCCTCATTCTTTCGATTTCATCAAGTTCATTACATGACCTGATTTGTTATAAAGCGCAGTGTTTCATTTAATAATGAAATACTGCGTTTCATTAAGCTTGCAATAAGAATAACTCATTGTAAAATCAGTCATTTTTATTTAAAAGAAAAAAGAAGAAATTTAGAAAAAACCTAAGCAAATTGTCAACACATGAAGAAGGTAAATATTTAAGATTAAATATTTTTGTTCAGCATCTATGATTGTTAGTTTTTTAACAATAGAGTAGAATTTAATGCGATATCATGATGAATTATTCATGATCTATTCAAAATCTATCAAAAAATAAAATGGGGTTCGAAAACATAAAAGGATGAAGCTAAAATTTTAGATTATTTTTACTCTTTTATATATTTTTTTATATGTCTACTCTTTTATATTTGTGTTTTTAATTTAAGTCACGTGGTACCACGTTAAGGGAATAAAGTGAGTGATATAAATTAGGGGTACAATAACATTACTTTATTTCAAAGAAAAATTATACTCATCATTCTTACACACCATACACCACACTTTTTTTTTCTTCTGTCAAATGTGTGGTTTATAAATGATGAGTAAAAAAATTCAATTAGTTTAAGAAAATAAAAATAAAAATATGTGTGATGTGTGGAGCTCTATTTCAAATTAGATGATGAGTAATGTTAAATACAGTCATAACTTGTGCAAGTATCGTGCAATCCTTTTGAAAAAGAGGGGTTCACCATTAAAAACTAGAGTTTTTATGTAGATTTCATATTTATTTATTTTTTCAAAAAGAATACGTGACACTTGCGTACTTTATGATTGTAAATATAATTTTTCATGAATCTTTTTCATTGATTGACACGCATTATATTATGTTTTTCCATATAATTTATTTAAGATCAATTCCATAAAATAATTGTATAAAATTAATATTTATTTTAAAGAATTGTGCTTCACCTATGTTAAAAACTTGTATAGTGATAACTGATTTTACATTATTAGCCTGAACTCTCTTGAGGTGGCCACAAACTTGCATGGTCGCCCGAACAAACTCTAGTGAGATGGTCACGAGACTCTAGCGATCTAAAACCACCATTTGCATGAAGAGGCCCAGAACCACCTCAGGTCCCCACCAGTCACCTCCCGGTCACACGATGGCACAATGAGAGTTAGGGTTAAATGAAGTGAACTAGGGGTGCTACTCGCACCCTATGGGGGCGGGGTAGCTCCTTCCCCGCCCCCGCATGGGTAAGGAGTGGGATTTTCTACCCCAGAACCCCCCCAGTATGTAGGGGCAGGATACCCCGTTCGGGTACCAGGGGGTGGGGGTAGACACACATCCGTCTGCCTCCATGTCACACGATGGCACAATGGGAGTTATGATTAAGTGAAGTGAACTAGGGGTGCTACTTGCACCCTATGGGGGTGGGGTAGGCCCCTCCTCGCCCCCGCATGGGCGGGGAATGGGGTTTTCTACCCCAGAACCCACCCTCGATATGCAGGGGTGGGATACCCCATCCGGGTACCAGGGTGTTGGGGTGGACACACATCCATCTGCCTCCATGTCACACGATGGCACAATGGGAGTTATGGTTAAGTGAAGTGAACTAAGGGTGCTACCTGCACCCTATGGGGGGTGGGGTAGCCCCCTCTTGGCCCACGCATGGGTGGGGAGTGGGTTTTCTACCCCAGAACCCGCCCTCGGTATGAAGGGGAGGTATACCCCGNCCCAGAATCAAATTCTAGGCCCAAAATTCATTAAAATGAATTTACAATAATAAAATAATATACAAATTAAAAGAAAATGAAGTACTACATAATAAATTAATAATAATAATAATAACTAAGCTATTACAATAATACAAATTAAGAAGAAATAATTACAAAATTACAATCATAAAAGGGACATTGTATCAACATTACAAATAAGTGAACCACTGAATACAACTAAGTGCGATGTTTGACATTTGGGGCAGAGGGCCAAGGGTTGAAAGACATGTAATTAGTGCTGCCTACAAATCTAAAACATTAACAATTTAATAGAAAAATAAATTAGAATTAAAAATAAGAAACAAAAATTAAAATTACAAACATATATTAGAAATGAAAAAATTACAAACTAAAATCTGCCTAACCAAGATAAGATGGGGATCAAGATGAGAATAGATCATTTGAATTTTGGTCATTGGGCTTGGGATTAGGAATGAGGCATGAGCTGCGCATATGATAGTAAGATTATAAAAGCTAAAAAAATACAAGAAAAATAATTAGATACCAAAAATTATATAAATACAAAAAATAATTAAGGGATAATACAAGTTGTACAAACCTATGGCAAATGGCAATGATCGGTTTAAAACCAAGCAGTCATACTGCATTGGAGGTAGACGTCGTCTTATTTATTGCTACAAAAATTAAATTTGAAATTAATACCGATAAAATGAATATAAATAAATCAAAATAATAAATGAAATCAACGATTACTAGATCCAAGCTGATCAACACCCTCTTCCTCGTCGGTATCCTTGAAGTTAAGAACATCCGAAACATGAATTTATGTTCCGTTGATCCAATTCTTCTTGCAAATCAATGCCTCCGATACTAAATGCCGCTAATAGGGACGGCCAAAATACTGCGAGCTATTTCTCCAAGGACGAGATATTTCACGGCATTGGTCTTCTACCATGCTAATATATCAAATTCTCATATATATTGGAGGAGATCCCCTACCAAATTTTTGTCTACCTCTGACTTCGTCTCTGTAGATTGACAGACTAGTAGGGGTTTTTGTGAACGGCTCTCACCCCACGCCAACCTATGCTTTTTTCCTGCCCCGGCTTCTGGAGGATGCGGTGGGGTAGGTGTAGGTGTAAGTACATTATCACTCTTAATCACGGTAAACTCATCAAACAATTTACCAAGAGTTTCTCTAACCATTGTCTCAATAAGCTCAGCCCATGCGTTCCTGTGCGCAAGTCCCAAACCTTATTTCATGTGATCAATCTTGATCTAGGGATCAAGAGCAACAACCACATATAACAAAATATTTAGCCTACTCAAATCTCTACAATACTTGTCATATTTGACCCCATCATCTATGTCATCTCCCACATCCTAATATGGTGAACCTGCACATTTCATGCAATTTTTCTTTCACCTTACATATTTGTTGACATAAATTATTAGATGTAGGGTACAAAAAACCAGATAATGTGACCTCGTAAAAAAGCTTCAAAAAATATACAAAAGTAGCAACAACCTCCCAATCATTATCAATAGGCTTTCCTAATCCCCGTGCTCATCAAAATATTTGACATATTAAATGTCTTCATCACCCAATAATTCAAAGGCTGCCTTATATTTTTGGGTTGCCTCCAACATCAAGAAAACTGAGTTCCATCTTGTAAGAACATCAGTACAAAGGCTCTTCTTGGATGTTATGCCCGCATTCCTCACAGCAGCCTTGAATTTCTCCAATCTAGTAGGAGAAGATCTCCCAAATCTCATAGTCATTCTGACTTGTGCAACCGAGTCATCATCTTTCAAACCATTAGTGACAATTAAATTCAGAATATGCGCAGCATATCTAACATACAAACAGTCACCAGAGATTGTCTTATTTGTCTCTCTAAGATAGATCTTAAGATATCCCAAGGCAACATCGTTAGATAAGGCATTATTAACTATAATTGTTACTCGTGTCAACCCCCACACCTTTATTACAGCCTCCAAGGCCTTCCCAACCGTCTCACCCTTATAATCGAAAATTTGACAAAACTTAATATTTTTTTTTGTGTAGTGTCCAATCACAATCAATGAAATGCACAGTCAAAGATATGTAATTATAATTTTGGACAGATATCTAAGTATCAGTAGTGAGGAAAACTACTTGACCCGCCAATTGGCCCCTCAACAAATCTTTCTCTTTCTTGTAATATTTTTTAATATCATTTGCCAATGTGTGGCGAAAAGGAAGATTAAATCTAGGTTCCAAGAATATTCTATCCATGCAATTAGAATATTCTTGGAACCCTCTCCCCTCCACAAACTGAAAAGGTAGCTCGTCCATGATAACCATGCAAGCTAACTTTCTTCTGCACTCATCGAAATCATACTTGGTATACTTCTTCAACATTAAATTCCCACTACTCCCATTCGACATTGTTTTTAGTCCAATCTCTAGTCTATATTGACTCTTCTCTTATAAGAATTTTAATATTGAACTCTTATTGCATTATTCTTCTAAGTGGACATTTAATTGTGATGTACAATGTTTTCTATAGTGACATCCATAGAGTTTACCATAGTGGTTACACTTTGTTTGGGGGTTATTGGGGTCACCACTCTTTAGTTTGGTAAAGTGAAACCAAACTATGGAAACAGATTTCTTGCTTTGTGTGGACTTGGGGCAAGGCAAGGTTTTGTCTCTGTAGAGTTAGGACTAGGGTCCGTGAGGTTAGTGTCAAGTGCAAGGTTAGGTGTTGGGGTAGGGGTAGAAGAGCTATCACTAAAATCTGTTGGACTAGACATTCATGATTCTCCAAAACAGTCAAAAATCTGAAATGAAAACATGACATTAACATCACAGTCAACACCACAGATTCACAGCAACACCAATGACTCACATAATGACATAAACACCACAAATTCACAGCCACTAACATCAATTGTATACTCAGCAATTTTCAGCAATTAATATAGGGTTTCCAACATGCATTATCAACTCAACAATTTCCAGCAATTAATATAAAAATTTCCAACAGTTTAGAAATGCCATCATTGCTAAAGTGCAAAGGCTTATTCACTGCCCATTGGCATGGGCCAGCATGCATGATGCTAAAAGAAGCTTACTCTCCAACATATAATACATATGCATCCTTAATTTTTTGTTTCCAATCTAGTTTTTCTTTTCTTTTTCGCTTTCATCACCTCATGAAAGAAGATTCTGCTTAGATCATTATGGTCTGCATGTGTTTTTTTAGCTCTTGCATGGATTTTGTTTTAATTTTCATGTAATTCTCTCTGATCTCTTACATTTCATTCTTTCTTTATAAGCATGAAGAACCAATACTCTTGAGATGGAACTGGGTAGAAAGTGCAGAAAATACATGTCATGCTATATATATACCTATTTCTCACAAACTTTATAAAGCTAAGTTGATGAATCTGTCAATTTTGAAAGCATGTTCTTATTCATGTTTTGAGAGTCCTTGGTGATCTTCTCAACCAAAATCTTGCACAAACAAGCCTCATTAAAGTGTGAATATTAAAACCTGATTTTTGTGTTGAGCCATGATATATATAGAGACATGGATGAAAAAAATCAATTGACTGCAAATTCATCGTACATGCATGAACCCTAAATTCATTGTACCCTAAATTCACTGCAAATTCATTAATTTAGGGGTTTGAAACCCCTAACATAATTAAGGGTTTGGGATTGAAACCCTAAAGTCACAAAATCACACTACAAAATTAACACAAACATCAATGAATTTAGGCTTCATGCACTTCACAATGATACGATCACATCCTCCAACTCCTCTATTTAATCTCATCCTTCCTCCAATCTCTATAACTCAACAAAAAAATAAAAATAAACACTTTAGATTCGATTAACTTACATTCGATGATGGAGATGCAGATGGATGACGACGATGTAATGCATGGACGGAGTAGACAGAGATGAGAGTGAGGGGGAGAGAGAGAGAGAAAGAGAGAGTGAGGGGGAGAGAGGGAGAGAGTCTGAGAGAAGGGGCCAGGGGAGGGGGAGTCAGGGGGTGGGGCTTTAAACACCCCATATCAAAACGACGTCGTTTTGCCGTAGACAAAACCCCCCAGCCATAAAACGACGTTGTTTTATGACTGCGATTTTTTTTTATATAAATATATATTATAGCAGGCCGGGATTGGGCCCCCTTTGTCCTCCACCTCCGCTGGAGGGCCAGATGCAGGTCGGGCCACCCACCCCCCACATATGGCAACACGGATCCCCCACTGCCCACCCCTAAAGTGAAGTATTAAGTTGTAGAGGAACTGAAGTGAATGTCTTGTGAAGTGAAGAAGGGTCATCGGCCATGGGTCTTAGCACGCGTGGGCTTAATAAAGGAAAGGCAGTTTTACGGTAGTTATTAAATGGGTCTTAGAGTTGGCCATTGGGTCATAGTCTAATTGGATTTGCTAAGTCCAAATATCATTTTATTAGTTGTATTTCTAATTTCAGTAGTATTTTACTTCTAATTTTGCTATTGTCTGGGAACCATCTAAGGGAATAGGGTCTGGGTTTGTTATAGTCCAGAGCTGAAGGTTGTTAGAGGCAAGCAGAATATTCTCAATTGTTCTTTCGTGTTTCTTGGAGGTGTTCCCCTCGAAAAGAGCTGTGTTCATACCTATGACATTAATTCTAGAACTTTCCATCGTTTTCTATCTCTTTTAAAGCTAAATTTCTACTACACCTTATTTGGAATTTTTACATTTGGTATTAGAGCAATCGATTCTCTATGCTATCAACTTTACATGGAGGATGGTACACGGTTTAATCAGCTTCAGGATGGATTAAACTCCTTGAAGAAAGCCACTGTATCGCAGTTTAAGGCTTTTGAGGTGGAGATGCATGCATTGAGACGGCAAGTCGAAGAATCTATGAAAGGCAAGATGTAGGCCATGTGCAGGCAGGTGGAAGCAATGACTCATCAGCTCTGTTCACTGACCATGGAGCTGCAAAGGAAAAGCACTAATCAGTATGAGGACTCGTCATCCAACCAGAGGGAGTCTAGACAAGAATCAGTAATGACACATATGGGGGAGATCCAACCACGGGTAGTGAGGTTGGAGTTTCCTACTTTTCAAGGTGAGGACCCGTTGGGATGGCTTTATAAGGTTCATCAGTTCTTCACCTTCCACAACACACCACCACAACATAGAATGAGGCTTGTATCTTTTCATATGGAGGGCCAAGCCCTGGTGTGGTTCCAAGACTTGGATGAGTCTGGAGCTTTGACAGGTTGGGATGAGTTTGTGAGGGCTCTATTGGTTAGATTTGGCCCTAGCAGCTATCATGACCTATGGAGTAATTAACCCGCCTTAGACAAATTGGTATTGTGGAAGCATACAAGGCCAACTTTGAGTTCTTATCAAACAAGCTAAGAGGACTGTCAGAGGGGAATAAACTTAGTTGTTTTCTAAGTGGGTTAAGAGATGAAATTAGACTACCTGTCTGTATGTTTAACCCTTCCAATCTGACCACTACCTATAGCCTAGCCAAAATTCAAGAAGAGAATGTCAACCTACACATAAAACTACCTACCTGTACCTTTAATACCCAGCCCACTAAACCAGCCTCCTTTAAATTCCATCCCACCCATCAACCACCAGACCCAAACAAAAACCAAAGTAAGGCAGTTGTCCCTGTGCATAAAATTAGCCAGGGTCAAATGAAAAACAGAAGAGAGAGGGGCCTTTGTTACTGTTGTGATTCCAAATGGAATCCGGGACACAAGTGCCACAGTCCTAAATTTTATTTGATTCACGAGGTGGAGGATGTTGTAGAGGGAAGTGGGGACGATATTGAAATGGGGGTTGAACAACAAGAACAACTCAAACTGCTGTACCTAGAAAATCCACCAGAAATATCGCTGCATGCAATTACAGGCTCCTTAAACCCTAGGACTATGAGGGTTAAGGGCAAAATTGGCAGCCAATGAGTCATCATTCTTATAAACTCAGGCAGTACACACAACTTTGTAGATGTCATATTAAACCGAGTCTCTCTAACCTTGATTGAGGAAGTAAAAGTAAGGGTTAAGGTGGCAAATGGAGGAAAATGTGGACAATGAAGGAAAGGTAATGGAGGTCAATGTACACATACAAGGAGTTAATTTCACAGTTGATATGTTTGTGATGGTTTTTCAAACTGTGACATGGTGCTTGGCGTGCAATGGCTCCAAAGTTTGGGTTCCATTCTATGGAATTTTAAAGAACTCACTATGCGGTTTTCTCATAAGCAAAAACTAGTGAAGTTGAAGGGATTAAGTGTGAATACATGGATTGAGGAAGGATCTATCGACATTCTTCATAAAATGGAGAATAAGGGGGTGTTGTTGCATCTGATTGAGGAGTCTACAGGGGTAACAAGTCCAGAAATTCCCCAGCCATCCAACAATTACTAGATCAGTATTGTGACATTTTTTCCTCCCCAACCAGCTTACTACCTGCAAGAACACGACCATTCCATTAACCTTCAGCCAGGAACCAGCCTCATTTCTATACGACCCTATCGCTACCCCTATTTTCATAAAGATGAAATAGAAATGATAGTTAAGGAGCAATTGGACTCAGGTGTTGTGAGGCCTAGCCAAAGCCCTTACTCCTCCCCTGTGTTGTTGGTAAGAAATGTGGATGGGACATAGTGATTGTGTGTAGACAACTGAGCCCTTAATAGTGTGACTATTAAGTACAAACTTCCCATATCGGTAGTGGAGGAGTTGATGGATGAGTTGTTTGGAGACAAGATCTTCTCTAAGCTTGAGCTAAGATCGAGCTACTAGCAGATGTACTAAAGGTTACCTTTCGCACAATTGACTTGGTAGAAAAACCCCCCATCAACCGAAGGCACCCATATAATTATGTCATCTCCATCCCTCAAATTAATACCCAAATGAGTAATTTTATCCACCACCTGTTTAGGAGCAAGAGCCCTCAACTTCACAATATCCCACCCAAATTCAGACCACATAGCTCTTACTTTCAATCTAGCATCAACATCCCCTAAATTGCTTGCTGCCAAAGGACCATCTCCCAACCAGTTATCATGCCAAAAGCTGGTGTTTCCAGTACAAAGTATCCAATTGGAGTTCTCCAAAACCATAGGCATTATCTGCATAATTCCTTTCCAAAACTAAGAGCCCCTACTCAAATTCATAATTGAACAAATGTGAGTATCACCTACATACTTAGCAGAAAAAACATTCGACCATAGAGAATTGCCATGAATAATTTTCCATGCAAACTTCATAAGCAAAGAAGTTTGAACCTCTAATCACTACAACAGAAACAGGTTTTTCCCGCGACCATATTTGCCCATATTACCCATATTTAATGCCACAAATGTCTTTTCTGGCATTTTCTACTCGTGGCAGTTTCGTCAAGAAAAACTGGCCGAACATAGTGGCATTTCCTGCGATATCATTTTCTATCCCAAAAAGTATTATTTCTAGCATTACCATTTCCTCACATAAAGCATACTTGTTGTCGCAAATATGTGGTTCATCAGTTCGGGACTTCGTCAGAAAAAATTTATTGTGGTGACATCGAACCGCCGGAATTAAGTATTTCAAACCATAGTGTAATGTCAGAAAAGAATATTCCCAATTACACCTGTTCATCGCATATAGATATTTCTGGCGACTTAGCTGTGTTTGGATGTTGAACTGAGTTAAGTTGAGTTGAGTTGAGTTGAGATGATAAAATATTGTTAGAATATTATTTTTTAGTCTTATTATTATTTTGAAATTTGAAAAAGTTGAATTGTTTATTATATTTTGTATTGGAATTTGAAAAAGTTTTAATGAGTTACCAGAAATATATTTCCTATATAAGATTTATGTCCGTATTATCTATGCCAGAATTAATGTTTTACTTTTTGCCATAAAATTGTATCCTCAGAAATGGTTTTCTCCAGTGGTTTGTATTTGCAAGATCTATGGTTTTGTGGCACATGTATGTCCTTTAGAAACATAAAACACCGATAAAGAGGCAAAACCAGAAATAATTATTTTGGACAGGAACATTTTTAGCCAGAAATGTACCAGCTCATTTTTTGGACATGTTGATCATACCGGAAATGGCCTACGTTTTTTTTCATCCCAATTAATGTCACGGCTAAAAATTATTTTAATTATATGCAGATTTTATACTGCATTGACCATAAAATCTGTGTCTTAGCAGTATACCTCAGGCCTAAATACAAATCATAAATGTATTTTTATGATTTACATGACCACCATAAATCCAATATTAACAGTATAAACGTAACAATCAATATTAGACCAGGAGCTGTGTTTCAACATACATGCATATATATATATAATTGGGGAGCACATCGTTTCAATGCACGTCACCAACATGCACATATTTACATAAAACATCCATTAATACAGTCTATTACAATATAACTAGCATGTTTTGTGTAGTTCATTCTACTTCCTTACATGAAGATCTTCCTAAACTGCATGCATAGAGGCTTGGATTCAACTTGGTTCTTTGTTGATCTGCTCTTCCTTATGGGATCTATAGTCCCTATAACTGATAGCTGCAATGGAAGGAAAAAGATTGCCAAATATCAATAATGGCCAAACGCAAGGTCCCCAATTATAGACTCACAACCAGACCATATAAGTTACACTTGACCAAGCATTAATATTACCCACAGATAAACCAACAAGGGCGAAATATCCCCTTGATAATAACTAAACTTCAAAACAGAGTGTTGCGTATAAAATCACAAATTATTTGAGCATAGTAGTGTTTGCTTATGAAAAATTCTGCATAAATGATCGATAGTAAAATATAATTAAAAATTTTAGTATTAATAGTCTCCAACCTATTCCAGTTACCTAGAGGCAATTTAAAAGATTAACATCTAATGCAAATCATTCACAATGTTCACCCACCTAGACCAAAATCTCTTCAATATTAGATTCTAGTTCTCACACTGTTCCTAGAGTTTATGAGAAGTCTATATATTGGCTGGAACACATATCTTTAACACTCTAATACTAGTTATGGTGCCCTTGATTCATAGTCAAGCCACTATCACTTTAGTATTTCAGTAGAGGGACCTCATTTAATGATGGGCACTGCCAAGAATATACTTTCCAGTCACAATTTATGAACTTTATTTATGAACTACAATTCATAAATCTATCAAATATCATGTTCTCATCTAACATGATGACTTTAGAAATCCAAATCTCCAAAATGGAAATTCAGGAAATTACTATAACAAAAAAATCAAAAAAGAAATAAGCATTTCTGGTAATTCTCATACCTGTACCATGATGCTAACCCGTCGATCCATGCCTTTGTATATCCTATCTCTCAATGGGCCTACTATCAAAAGGATACATGCCCTTTACTTTAATCTTTGTCCTGGCCAGAGTTCACCCATTCCAAAAAAGTCCCCACAAAACAGCCCAAAATACATGCTAAACAAAAGGATGCACCCAGTTTTTTTTTTTTTCTTTTTAACTCCAACATCTTCAAAAAATTGAAACAAAATAAAAAAACATCCCACATCCCCATTATTGGAGAAAGGCTATGCATCTCTTGGAGTCTCTCGTTGAGACTCCCTTTGTGACTCCAGTTCAATAACACGACTATTCAGCCTATCAAATTCATTAAAACAAGCCTGCATTTTAGAGACATCAACCATAAACGACTCAAGTTTCCTCTTGAAGCCCTCTGCCTCAGCCTTATTCCTCTCATTCTCCTCCCTAAGTCGAATAAACTCCCTATTGGACAGCAAGGATTTAGAGGGTTTAGGTATAACTAAGTGGCCTAACCCTCTAACATACCCTGATCGAGATCCCAATACCTCCTTGAACACAGCATTTGCATTTGCATTATCATCCCCCGCATCTTCTGGTGGCATCTCATTTAACAGCTCCACCATCATATTCTAATTTAGAAATATAGGCATATCAGTTTAACACTTTAACCATGTGAATAATCTATATATATGTTCAGCAAAAAGTAAACTTCAAACTGAATTAACTCACGTAATTCCGCTCAACAGCTTCAGTGACAAATCTCCCCTTCTTATTAGACCAATGCATCTTTTTGTAAAAAGCAACATAATTCGGAATTTGTTCCCGCTTCAATGAATTAATAAACCTTGTTAGTGCATTCTTCTATATGAGTGTTGATGACATGAAAAAATAAACTTTTAGCTAATGTTTATGCTTTTACCTTTTCCTCCATTAGCCTAACAAAAGACTTCCTCTCACCCGTGTGATTTATCCTTTGATTGGACCTATTCTGTTTGTTTCGCCTTGATAGGTTCTTACATTTAAATAGCTACCCATATTATTATTGTATGAAATGACAATAATGGTAATAATTCAAACCAGCCATGGAACTTTAAAGGAAACTAGCTTAAGAAAACAAATGGTACCTTAAATTCTTCACTCCCCCATCGCTCACACAAACACTGCCAAACGGCCTTGTCCACCAACTTTGGCCCTCCAGAAATTGCAGCTTCATGTGTATCATACTCCAGGTACTTGCAGTGTAGTAGGTAGTGATAATCATTATATTTCTGAGCAAGTGCCATCGCCACTGTTTGTCGATGGTTGCTCTTGGTCCAATCCAAGACAAAATCAGCCTATTAAAAACATTTACAGATTATATCTTTAAGTTATGTAAAGTTATAAAGCTTCAATAAATTTATAACTTTATTTGACACAATTCTTACTCGGACACGATCCGTTAACTCATCCTTGTTTTGTTTATCAACACGACTCCAACTTGCTGGTCGCATGTCTGCATACGACTTCACAATCCAGGTCATGCGTGTTGAAAACATCGTTGCATTATGACATGAGACTCCTCTTTGGCCATCCTTAATTTTCACTGCTATTTTGCCAAACTTTCTTATGCGATCAAAGTCTGTGCTTCTAGCTGGTCCCCGTCCACGTTTTTTCTCGGGCAGAGCTAGATAAGAACGAGCACACAATTATGTCTGAGGTAATTTAAAAACATGAATAGTAACTGCTGATCTAGATTAATATAACTAGCAACAAACCAAAATGAATGTCAAGTTGATGACACAAATTTACCTGCAAGGACATCAATGTTAGGCATTGAAGCCTCATTAGTTGGAATTATCACCTCCTCAGGGATCTCACTCGGTCCTTCAGTTCCCACATCTGAAAATGAAATTGTCTCATCTCTTAGAATGTTTGCTCGAGTCTGTGTTTCTGCTCTTCTACCACGAGCTGCTCCTCGATTACCAGCACGCCCACCCCGTAGATTCTTGGTTCCTCTCATAGGTTGCACCATTATATAACCAACAACACCCCAAGTTTGTGGTTATAGACAGGTAATGGAAAAATTAGTCTGATGCTTAACTATAGGTGTTAACAACCACAAATCTATATGCATAGAGCTAGAGTGATAAACCAAGTGAGATATTAGTCCACTTTACAAGTATATATTAAATATATACTTATATCTGTTTAAGTATTAACAGATTTCAATGTGCCTAATAATGTCTGAAAAACGAGCCAATACATCTCAGCTTTTACCCAACAAATTGATACCTACTTGAAATACCACTGTAAATATTTTCTCAAAAGTAACTGACAAATAAATAAAAAAAGCAAAAATGGTGGCCATGTTCCTGGCAGTTAGTGCTCATAAAAGTGTGTATAATGTTCTAATTAGCAAAAATGATGACAAGTATATTTAAGATAATCCTTTCGAGAGCCCAGCTATTAAATGGAAGAAAATAAAATAGATTTCACATGCACATGAACCTACCATTGACACTTTAAGAGTGCTTAATAAAGTCATGACAAATTTTTTTCCAGTTTCCCGTAATTCCATCCCCAGATTTTTAAAAGCTGAACAGCTGTGTGCATTTCGAACCCAACCATTTTATTTGAGACTTTTACTCATTTCAATCCATAATATCTGATTAATCCATTGTTGAGCAGAAAGATTAAAGGTAATGGAGGACTTACTTGGGTTTCTTGATGTCCAGAAAATATCCTCCTTAGTGGAGTTCTGGAATATGTCTCACTTTGTGCTATTGTAGCTCTATTCAGCCCAAGATGTTCTCTTCTTAATCGTCAGTTTTCTGAGTTGCAGAGTGAAACTGAGTTCTCGAGAGTGAAGACTTGTAGTGGAACTAACCCATGTCTATGGAACTAATCCCTGTCTGTAACCATCTATTCACTCCGAACCATTCAGCAAGTGTACAACAGCAGGTATGTATCCATACCTCATATAGCTGTCTGAAGAGACTGTCTTTGAAAGTGGAGCCAAAATTTACAAATTTCTCACGTAAATGAATCTGTCTTACCACGTGCACAGTAATGTGGACTCTTCTTTTCAGACACGGATGGGTGGTTTTAAAGTACTTGGGCAACATGATACATTGGTCATTAGTCATGAATATACTTGATCAATATTCAATACTACTTGGGCAACTTATTTTGGGCCATTAGTCATTATTTTGGCCTTAATATAAGTTTATGCAATTGCCTCATTTTATAATATAGCTGGGCCATTAATATACTTCTTTTTGTATTAATACTACTTGGGCATTTTTTATTTTGGGCCATTGCTAATGTATTTTGGGCATATGTCCTTTAGAAACAATGTGGGCATATTTACTGATATTATAGCTTTGCCATTAAGTAAATGCTCCTGAATCCTAATATTAACACCAGGTTCCTTTTAGAAGCATTAACATTATTTCATGTTATTTAGCTCCAATTTCATACATGTATTTCTAAATTTCATTTCTTGGTTTTATATTATATACAAGAAGCTCTTGATGAGCTAATTACATCTAACTTACACCCACATCAATTACACAATGAACTTTGCCTTATTAGGGCGTATTAATGGTCTAGTTAAATGTAATAAGAGAAGCAACTTTTCATTTCAAGGAAATCTTACAACTGCTGCTACTAGAAACAAATAAAAAATGCACTTAACTCAGTTTTGGGTTTCTCTTTAAAATTTCATGAATTTTAAAGGCTCAAGAAACCAGCCATAAAAACTGGGTTCTACATTCTTTTTCTGAATCGCTTTGACATTACTGTTGGTTAATACCACAAGCGCACATTTAATGCCACCTTATTAGAGGATGACTCCATTTTGGTGATGGGCACCTGCATTGGGGCAACCCAACTAAGTGTTGATGACATGTAAATGAAAATTAAAGGAAATGATGTTCTTCAAGTTAATATGCATAAATTGATGGTTTCCTGAATATTTCCAGCGATTGGAGCAATTATTGCACTTTTCATGCAACAAGCTAACCCATTTCTAATCTATATTGTACAATCTAAAAACATATTAAGTAGATCTTAATTATATCATTAACTCAAATGCTAAGGATAACCAGCCAGATTTTTCCTCCTTGGTGGCCATTTTCTAGCATCTTTTTCCACTAGTTCCCAATTTTGGTTTTTTTTTTTTTTTGTAGCATATATAAGTTAATAGGTCCTAGTTTCATCTATTCCCCTAATTTTCCTACTCCAATTCACATATTAGAAATACACAGTTGTCGCCACTTGAAATAATATTTGACACACATCATATCCTTTTTTTTCACCATTTGACAAGGACTATCTACTTTTTCCTTTCACATTATGTCTAAATAGTTTAGAGTTTTTAAGTGCCATCACCTGTTCAGGTCCACAACAAATATGTATTTCTAATAACCATGTGAACCTGATGTATTCAAACATATTATATCATCCCATTTTCACACATTTTCTGGTATGTACGTAACAAGCAAACCATCATTTAGCAAAGCTTGTTCTATAATAAAAGTATAGCAATTACAAATTATTATATATTTCCACATCAACTGCGATATTTGAACAAAGTATCTGTCTTTAGTCAAAGTCCATTTCTAAACTTGAATCAAAATCTTCCTTATCACCATCGTCATTATGGTCAGAAATGGGATCATCATCAGAAGTCTCAAAGTCCACCTCATCATCAATAAAAGTATGGTCGATATCAGTCCCAACATCACCATGTACCGCAGTTAAGTCATTAATTGGAACTGGTTCCTCATCCTCTCGATGCAATTGGTTGACCAAAGAACTATCACTATGATTGACTATACCATAATCATTGGTAGCATCTTCCTCTTGATATGCCTCACCATCAGAAGAGTCCTCACCATCGTCTAGGGCCGTTGGTATGGATGGAATGTCATACACATTCCTGTTGGTTATCTTTTGTACCACTTTCCAATTTCCAGCCATACTTGGGTCTTTTAAGTTAAAAATTGTGAGCACTGACAAGCAAGGGCGAAAGGCTCATCCTGATACCATTTTCTAGATGTATTCACACTTGTAACATGCTCACCCACACGTATGCCTCGCCTAGGATCACCAACGTCCCACCAATCACATTTAAACAAGTATACAAGATGCCAACCCATGTACCGTAATTCCAATATATCTGTTAACACACCATAGAAATCAACCGAGTTCGACTGATGTACTCCTTAAACAATGACTCCACTATTTTGTGTGCGTCGGTGTTACTCACGGTCCTTTGTGTGAAACCGTATTCCATTTATTATACATCCACTGTATGACCCAACCCAAGGATCTAGTCTTCATGCCAGAGCATAAACTTCATCTGTAACTTCACTCGAGTTTGTGTTGCGCAATTCTCGAATCTGTATTCATTGAACACCAATCGCAAGAGTCTAACGTGAAGGAATGAAATATGCACTATGCCGAAAGTAAAGTGTGACCACATTGGTCATATAAACCATGACTTACATGGTTCTTGAACCATTTGAAAAATTCTGTTTGGTGCCTACAATCAACGTTGTTAGTGTCATTCTCTTTAATCTTGCTATAATGCTGTCTACACATAGAGACAAGTCAAATAGTAGAATTTTAGGTTCAAACAAATATACAAGATGAAGGTTGAGTATGAAGGGATAGTTTAAAGTACTATAGGACTTACTCTATGTACTGTTCAATCTCAGGACAGTTGTTGAGCACGTACCACTCGGCTTTTGCTAAAAGTGGGCCATCCAACCTTTTAGTGGAGGACGACCCATCGGCCGAACCTTTTGGGAGAAAACCATCATACTTCCTTGTTGATGGGCTTGACCAACATCCACATTTCGTTCCTCTCTATTAAAAGCTGTCTCAATGTCATGGAGATAAGTTGAACAAAATGTAAGGCACTCCACATGAACATAGGCCTCGGCAATTGAGCCTTCTGGACGGGCCTTATTTTTGACATAGTGCTTGAACTTTCCTAGATACCTTTCAAAAGAATACATCCACCTATATTGCACAGGTCCTGCAAGCAAGGCTTCGTGTGGCAAATGGATGGCGAGATGCACCATTATATCAAAAAATGTAGGTGAAAATATTATTTACATTTTACAAAGAAGAATAGAGATGTCACTTTGTAGCCTCTGTATGACATCAATGCATAGTGCCCGTCCACACAATTTTTTGAAGAAAGTACTTAACTCAGTCAAAGCTTCTCGAATATCACTCGTAATTATCCACCAATCACAACTGGAAGCAATGTTTGCATGAAAACATGACAATCATAACTCTTCATGCCTAGGATCTTTGATTCACTAACATTAACACATCGGGCAATGTTTGAGGCAAAACCATCAGGGAACTTTACATTTGCCAACCACTCGCAGAAAGATCTCTTCTCTAGTTTATTTAACTGGTAACATGCCAACCTCATGGCATAACGATCACCATTCTGCTGTAAGTGTAATTCTTTCCGTATGCCAAGGTTGGTTAAATCCCTTCGTGCATTGGCAGAGTCTTTGCTTTTTTCATCAATATTCATCAAAGTGCCTAATATGCTATCGCATATGTTCTTCTCAATATGCATGACATCGAGGTTATGCCTCAAACCCAATGAAGACCAATAAGGTAGGTCAAAAAATATACTTCTTTTCGTCCAATTCAACTCATTGGCTGTGCATTTCCTCTTCTTCGTAGTTTTTCCAAATTGTACAACTGTCACTTCATTCAACTGTTCGAGGATAACGTCTCCAGAAAAATGTGTAGATTGAAGCCGATGATCTGTATTACCATTAAAATCAGCCTTTTTAGATCTCCACCTGTGCCCTACGACAACCACCGACGATGTCCCATGTAATAATGTTTTCGCCCATGGGCCAACCACAATGAATCTGTCTCACCATTGCATGTTGGACATGCCAACTTCCCCTTTGTGCTCCACTCAGAAAGATTAGCATATGCTGGAAAGTCATTAATGGTTCATAGTAATGCGGCATGTAAGCGAAACCTAGATGAGGTAGAGGCATCGTATGTACTAATTCCATCTTCCCACAAATATTTCAATTCGTCAATTAAAGGGCGTAGATAGATGTCAATATCATTACCAGGAGCTTTTGGGCCAGGGATTAGCAAAGATAGCATGAGGTATGAATCTTTCATGCATAGCCAAGGGGGCAAGTTATAAGGTACGAGTATCATTGGCAATATACTATATGGTTTAGCTATATTGTTAAATAGGTTAAAACCATCACTAGCTAAACCAAGTCTCACATTAAGAGAATCTGCGGCAAATGTAGGAAACTGTAGATCAAAATCTTGCCAGACCTTCGAATCTGCAGGATGCCTCATGACATTAGCATCGTTGACCCGTTCACACGCATGCCACCTCATTGCCACAGTAGTCTTACTTGACACAAATAGTCTTTACAACCTTGGGATCAAAAGAAAATACCTCAGGACTTTGTGTGGAATTTTCTTTGCCTTATTAGTGCTTAACCCCCACTTCGAAGTGTTGCATTTAGGGCACTTCTCCTTATCGGAATGTTCCTTCCAAAAAAGAACACAATCATTCAAGCAACCATCTATCTTGAAAGCCGAGGCCACGTTCCAAGCGGCATGCCTCATTATATGAGTCAGGGAGAAGAGCATTAGGAAATGCATCTTTCAACAACTTGATAACCATGTTAAAGGATTTAACACTCCAACCACCAACTGTCTTGATATGAAACAACTTTACGATAAATGATAGCTTTGAAAACTTTAGGCACGGTGGATAGAGTGGACGACGTGCATCTTCTAACAACTCAGCAAAGTTGGCACCAGGACCCCCTTTTGTCACACCATGATCAAAGCTTTAAGAGCCGTATGAGTGGTCCATAGAGGCTCCAGCTTGAATGTCGTCCAGCATCTCATCCATATTATCAATGTAGCCATCATTCAAGCTTGCCTCATTACCGGAATCTGAAGAACTAACATCCAATACTTCTTCCTCACCGTGGAATGTCCAGGCCTTATAAGAATGATCAATCCCTATGATAAATAAATGATCCTCGACCACATTTATTGGCAGGAAGAACATATTATGGCACCTACGACACGGACACCTAATGTCAACCCCTCCGGGTGCATGTTCCCGAGCCATAGCGATGAAATGGTTAACCCCCGATGCATATTCGTTAGATACAAATCTATTTTCAATATCCATCCATGTCTTGTCCATCTACATATGATGCCACAAATGAAATTCATCAACAATATATCTATTGACGAATATACTAAGTTCCCAAGAATTAGCAAAAAAACGAAAGGCAAATGAAAATCTATCTATAAAGTTGTTTTTCTAGTTGCTTAGGCCTATATCTATTTAATGAAAACAAACCATCATGGATAACTCAGTTTAACATTGTAACAATGCCTGAAAAAGAATATAGTGTACAGTATATTATTGTATGATTACATGGCAATGGCCTAGCCATAGCCAAGGATAAAGTTAGGATAGAATTTTAGCTAATGACTATACCATTAACTTCTAGCATGGTGAGTCAACATTGGACTAGCCATCTTAAAGATCCCAATATAATATGGCATATTATATAGTATAATAATAGTTAATTATATATGCTTAGACAATCACTTCCTCTTTTAGACAAGATGGTTGTTCGGTATTAAATCTACATTGATATTATAGCATCAGCATTGTTTTGTAAGTGAAATCTGATACTTTTTGCTTAGAGGGATTCTGATCTAAGATGGAGTTGTTTACTCCATGTATACACATGAGTTTAAAAACATAGCCATGTTCAAGCTGAATCCAAGATATGAAAAAGATATCCTTACTGACCAAGACGAGACAACATAAACAGGTTCATCATTGGTGGTGCAGTATCTTATGGAATATGATATGGTACTAGCTGATAGCAGTCAAAGTGAGAGTGTTTACAGCTGGTAGATATCATAAAAGGGTTTGATAAGCAAACCAACTATTTTGTTTGCAATATTCTAATTTAAGAATAGACAGCTAATAAACCGGGTAGTCTTTGGTACATTATATAAATAAGTGTAGTCGATTACATGATTTATTAGCACATTATTCCCCGCAGTTATATCGCTGGCCTATGCCCAAAATAAAGGAGGGACAGCTGACACATATGTGGTAGATTCGCAATCTGAACAATCAAAAATAAATTCGACTCAAGTTTACAATCAAAGTGCAACCCTCTGATTGATCAACATACCATTAATCATTTTTTTTTTTTAGTAGCCTATTAAAACTTGGTTTCTGAAACCAGAATAAATATTCGAAGATCGAAATTGATGGCCAGAAGAATTAATCAGAATCAGTTGCTCTTGTACTGTACAGAGCAGAGATGAAGGCCAGGGATATCATTTTCTGTACCTAGTTTGTGTACCTCCTGACAAACTCTATCATTTTGCTACGATATTTTAGGGGGAAGAAACTGTGCTAATTATGGGTCTTGTATTAAGCATTTATACAAGAGATTTAAATTGTGTAGAAGAAACTAGAACAGATTAAGAGGTAGGAAGCACTTGCACAGGACCCGGAAAGGAGAAGTGTTCCTAGAGTAATGTCAAACGAGGCTAAACAGGCTCTGTGCCTTAGCTGTTGGTATGAGAGAGAGAGAGAGAGAGAGAGAGAGAGAGCTTTCACCATGACCAACTTATTCTCAAGTTGACAGCCCAACTACCATGCACCCACGGTAAATAACTAATAATTAAGGCAATGCAACATCTAGCTCCTATATATAAGAACCGTGCTGAAGCATATATAAAAATAATAGTCTCTGACTAATGAATGTGACCCATTTCGGAAGCATGCAATCTAGAAAATTTGTAGTTTCCTAGGCAGTTACGGAAGCTCCATTTAAATAGAAAATTGTCAAGATCAAGTTAGGTTTCCCCTGCCCTGTAAAAATTCCAACAAACATCAATTTGGCTAGCTAGCTTCTTGTCCTGAAATTCTACAACACAAAACTGACCAAGCCCATTTGAATTTTCCAGAAAATTGTCTTTGATCCCTTTTTGTTCTCACCATAGGATACATGGCCGAGGACTCTCTGTGATTGACTGTGATATTACATATATAAGATCATCTATAATTTTGTGACTTTAGAAGTTTTCTGGCGTCAAGTAAAGCAGTACTTTGAAATATTATGCATGCATTGACTAATTAACTCGATGCATGCATGCACGCATGTTTCAGAATCTGAATATCGATCAAATGATCTTTTGGGAGTTTTCAAAGTCGATGTTTAACCTAAGGTCCTAATTAATTAATGAAAATAAAAATAAGGACGTTGAAGACGTATCATGTAAGAATGTATATATATACATGTAGCACAGGTGCTTAATAGTAAGGAAGAATCTCTCTCTTTATTTTTTATTTTTTATTTTTCCCTAATTAATTATCACCCTTTTTTAAAATTATAATACTTGATCACCAAACTAGTACTATATATAGCTCTCGATTTGCACCAAACATGGCAACATGATCCTCCGTTTCTTGTATCTATAGACGTTAACGACGGAGCCCTAGGCTTTTCAAATGAATTAACTATCTAAAATACCTAATAAATTACTCAAAAGGTTAAAAGAATGTAACCAATAAAAATAGTAAAAACATGTACTTATGATTAATAATTAACCAAATAATAATTATAATAAATAGAAAATGATATGACAAAACCAGACTAATAATAATATAAATTAATTAGGATTGGGGTAGTATGAAATATAATTCTAAAAGAATAGTAGTAATTTGAGAATTCAAAGTAAAATTCATAACCTTGATACCGACTTTCAATTATTCCTAATTTCATAAACATGGAAGTGATGGAGATCAATATTTGAACTAATCAACATGCCCGAAAGAGAAGCAACATGAAGTTACATCAATCTCTATTTTTTGAAAGTAAACCTTATATATGGAAATATTACTTGGGAATACTATGGAAATATACACGAACAAGGAAAAAACAGTCTTGAAAATGGGCGTCCAACCGCCCCCAAATATGTCCAAACCGCATGCATATACCGCGGCCGAATACTATTATTATCTTGAAAATAGGTGCCCCAAATTAATAATTAAAACAGACAACTACAAAATGCTTGAAGTCACAGCATTTTAACCTAATTTTGGTTGGTGTAGTCGCGATCCATTGCATATTAACCACGTATAGATCACCGCGTGGAAACCAGCATGAGTGCTTGAGTACCCTAAATGTAATTGGCCAAATTCTTCGCTCTTCATCAAGTGATGCGCGTAAGTACGTACTTTCTGGATATAGACACATAAACTTAGTCTTACACCATTTATTAAGTATTCAATATTGTCCATGAAATTCACTTGGGCAACTATAAATGATGTGAGACGCACTTTATTTGTTAGTTTCTCTCACTTTAGATCCTAGAATTCTTATAAGAATTCTAGCAGATTCAAATTCAAGATGCAGTATGAAACTTCATTATAACTTATTAAAAAGAAAAACCCATTCTAACAGATCAGATATACACTCATTGACTTGACCATAAATTTGTTCCATCCTATACATGAACCTTTCAAATGGACATAAAAAATAAAGAAAAAAAATGCACCTCTGTTCCTCTGACTTGGTAATTTTCCCCAAGTACACAAATGTCTCATACATGCAGTTAAATTAAAAATACAAACAACTCACAATAATGGTTTAATATTTATTTGAAATAAGTACATTCAAATGAAGTTGAGACTCAACCATGTCACCACTAAATTTCAGTTAACCAACATCAAATTATAAAACATATTATAGTCGTTCATCATTAATAACAGATTGAATGAACTATCTACTAAGGAAGTAAACAGGGAAAAAAAAAACAAACTTTAAGCATAAATGATTGCACTGACCTTGCTGGATTTGGTCCAGATCTCTACGGTGTTCAATATTCCTAATCGATATCAAGCACCAGTTATGGCAGAGAATCGCAACTTGCAAGCTCCAAAATGGATAAACTCATCATCAACCACAGATTTAATGTGTGTGCATGGCCGGAGCTGTGGAAATTGCTGTCGATTTCAAAAAAGAAACAGAGTCGGCTAGTTAGAGTTTGGGACCTGGATTTCGGCATAGATGGTGTCTCCAAAATGGGTGAGAGGGTTTAATCGGTTTAGGGTTTGAACATACCGGAAATCTTGCGATATCGTGGTGGTTGTTGCGAAAAGGTGGTGGTCAATGGTGGTCCTCGACTGGTTAGGGCATGGGTTTTCGAGAAACTCACGGGAGCTATTTCTTTCACGGGAAGTGGAATGAGACAGGGGGAGGGGAAAGGGAAATACATCGAGTGGGACACTTTAAAGCTTAAGGGTTATTGTAGCGACAATAGTCGCCCCAATAAACTTGATGAAATATAATTTTTGTTGCGTCTAACCATTATCGCCGCAATAGACTAAAACTCGCCGTAACAGATTAAATCCGTTGATAGCTTTTGCGGCCACACTATAACTCGCCGAAAATAGAGACTTTTTTTTCCGAACTGTTGAGATGTCACAAACTTATTGTCTCAACTGGGAAAACTGGTTTTTTACCACTAGATTGTTGTCCCCGGAAATAAAAGTGGCCGCAATAGCCACTTTTTGTTGTAGTGGATAAATCTCGTATTCCAAGTCTCTCTTCCTCTACCGGCATACAAATCTTCCTCCACGAAATCCACTTTTTTTTTCTATGGTTGAACCCCATAAAAATTTTGAGAACATTCCTTTGAGTGTCGACAAAACTCCCTTAGGCAAATTCAACACTGAAAGCATATGAATAGGCATACTATTCAAAACATGCTTTATCAAAATAATTTTACCACCAAATGAGAGTAACTTACTTTTCCATCCTGCCATTTTTTTTTTTTTTAATTTTAACAAGCAATGAATCAAACATCTGTAATCTCATTCTTCCCACATGCAACGGGATACCCAAACATTTGTAATCTCAAAGCCAGAAATACGTTTCAATTCCAATTTTCTATCAACAGAAAAATTAGAAGAGAAAAAAATTGCAGATTTATGAGGACTAATTAGTTGCCCGACATAACCCCATATAAACGAATTACCTCTATCAGTCTTCAAATCGACACTTTGCCGCCATTAGAAAAAATTAAGAGGTCATCCGCATATAATGGATGACTAATCATGATTCCCCACAAGAAAGGCTTGATCCTTCCTAACTGAAATTCCTTGTTCAACATTTGTGATAACACTTCTTTTGAAAAAATTGAGACTTGGTGCAAGATGTTGGAAGTTTCATCCATGACTTTCACACTTGGGTGTTTTCTCTGATTCCAACATTTTGCTATCAATTCCATGCTTTATTGATGTGATAGTGGAACTTCATATCATCATTCAAGCATTTTCTTTATTCGTTTTTCAGCAACCAATGATAAATATAAGCACTCTCCATAAATACAAGGACTTTTTCCTCCAGTTTAAGAATCCCTGCCATGTGCTAACTCCTAAACGCTTTATTATTAGGTCATTCCACAAGAGATTGTCAAGGCGTTCCTTGTAACTTGTAAAAGTGGTAACTTTGATGTGGCAAACAAGGAAGTCAATGATATAATTGCAGAGGGATATCCGGTATCTCAGATGTTTTACCAGGTTTCCAAATTATACTTTTGTTAGTGGTTCCTTACCATTTGCTGTTGGTAGATAAATATACAAATAATTGAATGCTTTTTTCCAATTACTTGAGTTGCTTGTTGAGGCAGATGACGTATCAGATGAACAGAAGGCTAGAATTAGCAAGAAATTGGCTGGGGTAGATAAGGTTAATTATCTAGTTTGAGCATTTTTTTCAAGCATTTAAAATAATGGAATTTGGTATCATTCTGTTAAAAATGAAATGAATCTTACCATAACTTTGTTGTCTACCTAGTCAAGATGTTGTACATATCATGTAGAATTCAGATGCTATCTTTTTGAATATTTGAGATTGCTTGAAGGTGAATCATACTTCAGCAACGTAAGATGCTTTAAAGAAGCTTTAAATCATTGTAGAACTTATGCTTTCTCTCAGGAATGACCTAGGGTTTACAAATTGCCATTCTCAATTGCTTGAACCCACCATTGCCATTTACCTAAAGAAAAATGACCCTAGCTTTAAAATTTTAAAATCTGCCTAAATAACGTTCTACAACTGGAAGTTTCTGGTATTCTTACTTATCAAGTAGAATTTCTAGTAGTCTTGTTTTGGCTTTTTGGAAATTCTTTTTTTTTTTATAAGTAAACAATAGTATTAATAAAGAATAGGCAAAGCCCAAGTACACAAGATGGTATACAAAGGATTAGGCTTATCTAGGTCATTACAGTGGAAACAAGAAAATCCTGAAAATTTAGGCCATTAAAATCAATAGCTAGAGCCCAAAGAAATAAGGTACAGAAAAATAAAGATCTAAGCTCCTCTAGCGTCCGCTCCTTATCTTCAAAAGTCCACTCGTTACGTCACACCATAGGCACCACATAATGCATATAGGTATCATTTTCCATACGGCTTTGATTTGTAAAGTACCACCCAAAATTGTCCAGCTAACCAATAACTCCACCACTAAAAAGGGCATCACCTAGCTTAACTCTAATTGACTGAACACTCTGCTCCACACGACTCTCACTATCTCACAGTGTAACAAGAGATGATCCATTGTCTCGCCAGCTTTCTTGCACATACAACACCAATCTGAAATAAATACCCAGCACTTTCGCAGATTATCAATTGTCAAGATCTTACTCAATGTCATTGTCCTAGTGAAGAAAAGAGCTTTGGGGGGTGCCTTATTTCTCCACATTAATCTTCTCCAAGGGAAATGTGTATTTGGAAGAGAGGTAAGGGCCTTATAGAAGGAACTAACCGAGAAAACGCCCTTACCTGCAGGTTTCCACCACAGTTTGTCAGCTCGCAATCCGTTCAGTCTCATAGAATAAACAAGTCTGAAAAAAGTCTCAAAACTATCTAGTTCCCAATCTTGAGCTGCCCCATTAAAAGTGACATTCCGTTGGACTTGGTTCCTTGATCGAACTATAAGATCCGCCACTAAAGCTTCGTGGTCGCATGCCACTTAGAATACGGATGGGAAAGATTCCATTAGGGCCTCCTCCCTACACCAAATATCTCGCCAAAATTTTATGCGAGTACCCTCCCCCATCACCAGTTCAGTATGGCGAGAGAACACCCCCCACCCTCTTCTTATATGCTTCCAATTCTAGGTTGTTATTTTCAATTGAATGTCATAAAAGGTTATTGTTTACTTTCCTTCATGAACTTAGGAGTCGTTCTTTATCCATGCAATAATGGTATCTACATTGATGGCTATTTTTTTTTTTTTTTTTTTACTAAAATAGGTGTCCTATGTGTGATTTTCCATTTACTATTGACAAAACTTCCACCAGAAAATTAAATAATTTTGATTTTTAAGTTCGATTAAATTCGCTTAAATATATTAATTTCTCCTCATTCACAAAGAAATATGTATTAGTGTATCATAACATGTTCTTCCTAAAGGTAAGGATTATTAAAAGATCAAATGGAAATAAAGTAGGGAGGTCAATTGATTTGAGATTGTAACAAGCCGAGGTCTCTAAGCCACCCGTTGATTGGTTAATATAATCAATAAATATTCAACTGCATGCCCTTAAATTTGCCTCGTTTGTTTTCAGAGATGAGATGAAATGAATTGAAATTAAAGTTAAAAAGTTAAATAAAGTATTGTTAGAAATATTTTTTAATATTATTTTTATTTTGAAATTTGAAAAAGTTAAATTGTTTATTTTATTTTGTATTGAGATTTAAAAAAGTTGTAATGATAAGATGAGATAGATTTGAAAATATTGAATTGTTTATTTTATTTTATATTAAAATTTAAAAAAATATAATAATAAAATTGAGATGAGTTGAAATATTTTCTAAAAACAAGGGAGCGCTTAATTAACGTTATCTTTGTCTGAATATCCTAATTATCCCACCTGTTGATAAGAATATCCCAAAATTGACCCAAAATAAGGACGTTTTGGCAGTAATCAGAAAATCTCACCATCAGACATTAATCTATAACCCAAATATTCAGGACCACTCAACAGTACGTACGTACAAGCTGTCCTTTGACGTGGATGGTTTCGAGGGACAATGCGAGTACGTACGTACGTACATCGACAGGTATATATAATATTAAATTTCTTACCGTTTTTAATTTAATATGATGACTATTATTTAGTAAGGAAAAAATTAGTTTTAAGAGATTTTACATATTAATATGCGTATTTATTTAATATAATTAATTAAAAAATAAATTTTATTAAAAATAATATTAATTTAAATTTAAAATATGAAGACAACAGAATTAATATACAGATTGATACGTAAATTTGCTTGTACATAGTAAAACTCATTTAGTAAACTTACATCTAGCTGTTCAACAATTCAATTAAAATGATGAGTCAAATAATATTTCGATAAAATAAGTTCAACCTGGTCTCCTATTCTTTATGTAAGATGTATATATAAAAATATATATATATGTAATATATATATTCACACATGGGTAGAAGTATGAGATCACAGACAATGAATTTAAGTGCAAATTAATGACAATAATGCTTCGGACAACAAATGAGAATCGGTCCACATATGATTATAAATGAATGCATGCACTGTCGAAATCCTATTGATCAAGATTCAAGTTCTATGGATAAACATTAATGAATGTATCTTTGGAACTTTCTGTAACCTTTGTAAATATCAGTGAATACATTTGGGTTTTTTGTCATGACTGCCAGTACTGGAAGCTTTTCTTTTTCCCAGAAAATATGTATTTTCCCTGTAGTCATGAGATCAAAGGCGATGATTGGTTAGAGCAGCTAGCCACGAATTCTTAAGCCATATATCTTCAAGCACAATGAAGTAGAGGAAATATATTATGGAACAGAGTCATTTTCCTTCAATGTCAGACATCACAGCAAAAGTTCTCCGAATAAATAATGAATCCAAAGTGTTAGCGCCCAAAAATGGTGCAATCTGGAAGGGTAGAAAGATTCATTCCCGGACACGCTAAGGCGGCGTTAGGCCTCTCAACCGACTGGTGAGGTGTGGAGTCCCCAACGGTGATCTGGTGCGGCTGTACAGTGTCCTTACATACCTCTATGACAGTGAACAATATTTAAATATAAAGAAAATAAAGAGAGATAGACACACATATTATGTGGTTTAGTACTAGACCTACGACACGGGAGTTTAGAGATGGGAGATTCCACTATAATATGCTTGTTTATAGTCTCTCATCCTCACTATACAATGGAAATCTGATTTCTCTCATCCTCTAGAGTCTCTCTTGTTGTGAAATGTTATACAAAATACGCACACCAACGATGATAAATAAAGTAAAAACAACACAATCAAGAACACGACGCACAATATATGTGGTTCGGCAAACTGTCTATGTCCTTAGAGCTACAGAAATCTTATTAACTAGAAGATATTACAATCACTCAATCTCAACTCACACTCTCTAGGACTTTTGCTCTCTCACACAATATGCACTCACTAGACAATTGTTCTCTCTCAAAATATGCTTGAGGTCATACAAGACATGTCAAAATATGTCATATATATAGCACATGGCGTGGAAACCCTAATCCTGGCAAAACTACGTACTTTGCTCGAGCAGCGTGACGATTCATTGAGTGAACAGCAAAATGAACATTTGCTCGAGTGGAGTATCGAGCGAAGGTTGAGCGAACACTAGGATTTGCGTCTCGCTCGAGCAAAGTGTCGAGCGAGACTCGAGCGTACCTCTCTGTCTTCCATCCGCTGGAGCGATGTCGAGCGGAGCTCTCTGACTTGCTTTCGCTCGAGTGGTGTCGAGTGGTGTCGAGCGAACTTGACTCGAGCCAACAATTAGGCCAACTTTTAGCAAACACTTTTTCAGCTCCAAAACCAGTCTCCACATATACCCCAACATCTCTGTCATGAGGTTGAAGAAGATAAAGTCCCTCCCAAGAAGCCTGGCTAAAAATCCCTCCAACCGTCCCCCCAGATGTCCTTGAGACCGTAGGCACCTGTCCCTTTGATCTCTTACCCCCTTTGCTTTATGTCACTTCCTTTTACTTTACATCAAATCACTCATTTTCTCTCCTGAGACATTACCCCTTTCCTTCCTGGCCTTGCCCCTTCTCTGTCCCCCTTCCCTCTCTCTTCCTTTGTCTTCTAGTGATGGCCCCTTGATGGATTGGGTCTTGAGAACCATTTTGAATCTGGTGTATTTTACTCCCTCACACAAAGGTTAACCATCATGACATGATTCTTCAATAATAAGCATGAAGTACTGATCATGAACTGGGATTTATGTTCATTAATTTATGTCTAGTATGATCATCCGTTTACATATATAAGGTAACCAAAATTTCTTTGCAACTTTTTCCCTGAAAGTACGATGAATTATGACTCAATATATATAGTTCTATATAATTTTCATTGTTCAATGATGTAATTCTAAGTGATAATATAGATAGAAAGAGAAATCCTTTAGTTATAAAGGAATTTCATAAAAATAAACTCACAAACTGACGTGACTTGATGTAGTATGTTAGATTGTAAAATTACTTTAATTGTAAAATAATCTAACAAATTAATCATGACATGAAACCACGTCAGCTTGTCATGAGTTTACTTTTATGAAATGTTTTTGGTAGCATTATATATATACACATTAGATTAATTATATATTATTAGAAAAAACTAGGATTCAATTAAGCTTCCATATATATATATATATATATATATTTGGTTTGATAATATGACAGTTCAAGACAAAACTATGCCATTAATTAATTAATTGATTGATTATAGGTTTAAATGTGTTGAAGTGGCCTAGGTGTGACGTCCCAACAGATTGATCAAATTATAAAGTCCTGATCATTATTGAAAGAGTACTTGTACGTACGTTGATATTTATCTCCCAGACAAATGGACGTACGCACGTAAGTGTTTAGAGTGCAGAAGAAAAAATTGATCTGTCAAATTGATGGTACAAAGTAATTAATTCATTTCTCCTTACAAAAAATAATAATGTGAAAGGCATACAAGAAGCAATATCGGTTTTAACTTGTAACTAGGGATGCTAGATTCCCCTTCTTTTGTACACATGATGACCTTGATCTTCATATGATCAATACCTATATATATATATATATATACACCAAGTTACCCAAAAAATAAAATTAATGAATCATGGCATTTAGACCATCATTGAAATTTGAAGGTAGTTTATGTTGATATATACACACACACGAAAATGCTTTAAGCATTAATGGATTTCATAAAGATAAACTTACAAATTAATATGATTTAAAGCGGTACGTCAGATTGTAAAGTTACTTTTATTGTAAAGTAAATATAATGTATCACATAAAATCATATCAATTTGTGAATTTACTTTTATTTTGTAAAATCTTTTTATGATTGTACCACTTCTCTATACAATTTACCACTTGCAGGCTTTGAAATAATATAGAATATTATTGATAGGTTAATATTAAAACTTTGATGGCTGAAAGTTCCATCTCAGCAGCACGAAGTTCCAAATGATCAATGGCTTCTAACACACACTGATATTAGAAGTCTAGGGTTTCTATTTGCAGTTTAATAGACTACTCTTTATGTTGTTTTTTAAATGCGAATGAAGGCGGTAACTTGCTCTTCCTGGCATGCATTTTTTTGTATATTTGTCCAGCCCTTGTCTGTTGCCAAAGAACAGCCCTCAAGCATGCATCTTAATTTATCTAGTTTTTCTTTTTTCCCTTTGGCCAAATAACAGAACAGACAACAGAATATCTTTGCTAGAACATAAAAGTAAGCATCTTAATTCATCGATGAATTAAAGAGCCTATGAAAAATTAAAGAGCCTCTCGATCGTCGTGGTTGTTTTAGAAATTAATGCCAAAACTGAAATTATATCAAACAGTAAAGGGAAACATCATTGATAAATGTTTTAGCTCCAAAAAAAAAAAAAATCCGTACAATTAAACTCACAAAATGACAAAACTATATAGTAAGTTATATTGTAAAATAGATCTAACATATTATATGAAGTCATGTTAGTATGTTGATTTACTTTTATCATAGATATTCAGTCTATAGCACTTCTCTTCTTATAATAGGATACTTTTCTTTATGTTTTGTTTATAAATAAAAAAATAATATTTACAGTCATAGAATGCGCAAGCACTGTTTAATTCTTTTAAAAATATTTAGTAAATATAAAATTTATATAAAAAAATTAATTTTTTAATAATAAACATAGAGTCGCATATACCACGCATAAATATATCTATCATTACTCTTTGTTTATTTCTTTAGAGACGTACGTGTCTTCTTGAGTGAAGAAAGTCATGACCCATCCTTTTTCATCGACTGAGTGTTGACGCCATTTAGAGCAGATGATCATGGACTACTATGCTGTCAAGAAAGTCAAATTAGATGGATCAGCCCTTAATTAATATATATATTTATTTATTTATTTATTTATGTGCAATCGAGAGCGCATTTCAGCTCTCTTTGTAATTACTAGATGATTAATTAATATAAAATTACCTTTATTTAGATAATAGGATTAATTGCAGCTTGCAGGATATTTTGTCTAAACCAGATGGGATATTGCTATTAATTTGAAGGGATTTGTACCAATGAAGGCTTAAGATCTATTTTAGAAGACTTGAGGCAACGACACCCTGGTCTAAACAAAATTAAAATACTGCCATACACGCATTATAAATACATGGAGCTCCCAGCCTTGACAGTTTGATTGCAGAACAGCCTAAAGTTTCCAGAGATCAGAAAGATAAAGAGAAGGCCAGAGAGATCTAGAGATCAGAGATGGGAGGCCATGATCAGGAGCAAGCTGAGAGTGAAGTAGTTCCAGAAGATGGAGGGAGTAACCGCATGGCAGCCGCTCATGATTTGGAGGGAGAGAATGTAATCCCTCCATTCGTCGATCACGATATCAGTGCTCCCATGAACAACAAACATCTCGATCATGATTATCATGAAGACCCTAATCACCAGGTCTCTGATCTCACAGTCTTTCTCTCTTTCTTTCTTCAGTACCATGCCTTGGTTTTTTTTCAGTTCAGACATTTCCCAGTTTATGTTTCTTCACCAGGCCTTTCTTTTGGCTTGGTTCTGATTATTATTCACATTTTTCTACCGTGAATATTGTCTTTATTTATCGTTTGGTTCTATGCTTTGATCATACATTGACTTTCGAGGATCAACATCTGGTCAGTACGATGATTCTACTTTTGTGATTCTTTTTGATGTTCAGAAACCTGGATGGAGAAAGTTCATAGCACATGTAGGCCCTGGATTCCTTGTTTCTTTAGCTTACCTTGACCCCGGCAATTGTGACTCTCTCTCTCTCTCTCTCTCTCTCTCTCTCTCTCTCTCTCTCTCTCTCTCTCTCTCTGTTTGACAGCTGATTAATACCATTTTGATATATTGTATCACTTCACAGTGGAAACTGATCTGCAAGCAGGAGCAAGTCACAGATATGAGGTAAGTCAAACGGCGGCAAGAGAAAACATTCCAGATCAAAAAGCCTTCAAATAACAATTTGAAAACATAAAATCGATCTTAATGTTATTTTATTCAGTAGTAATGGGAAATTAATGCATGTTTGTGATATTTGGAATTGGGTAATGATACCATTGCAACCGGTTCACTATTCCTTTATTATTTATACTATATTTGAAATTTTTTATTTTTTTATCATTTTCTTTTAAGTATTTTTTTAACATTCTTAATCATTAAGAAAAAATTAAAAAAATAAATAATTTTGTCACTTTCTTGACTATTAAATAAAATAAAAAAATTAATAAAAAATTAAACAAAAAAATAATAATAAATGAATAGTAAGAGAGCTTATTAATCCTGTCATTTTCCTTTGGAATTTGCAGCTACTGTGGATTGTACTCATTGGTTTGATCTTTGCGCTCATAATCCAATCTTTGGCTGCAAATCTTGGAGTCAGCACTGGTAAAGCTGCAAAGCAAACAAATTCAACCCCAAATCTCCAATATTATTTGTTTCTTCTGCAATATTTTCTTTCTTATTTTTTTGGGTAGAGTTAATTAAGTAAGATAAATGCCATTACTTATGTATATCTCTCAGGCAAACATCTTTCAGAGTTATGCAAGGCTGAGTACCCCAAATATGTGAAGTATTGCCTATGGTTGCTAGCTGAACTTGCTGTCATAGCCGCAGACATACCCGAAGGTATTTGATATTTAAATTCTTATCAACTTGCTCAATATTTTACGTTTTGTATGTCGTAAAATGTATTCAAGATTACTGATGCTAGATATAGTCTTAGAGTGTGCAAGTCTCACAGATTCTCTTGTATGAAACTTGTATGAAAAAAAATAAGGTTCATCATTAAAAAATAATAATTTTTTATGTGGATCTCAAATTTATTCATTTTTTTTCAAATGAAGTGTGTGAAATTTGTACACTATAAAACTACAAATATAATTTCATCAAATAATATGTGTAATTAAATATGACAAAATAGGCAATATCCTTACAAACTGTTGATATGGCCTTGCACGTTTATTTTTGCAGATGAAATGAATTAAGATAAAAGTTGAAATTTGAATAAAATATTGTTAAAATATATTTTTTTTAATATGAATTTTGTTTTAGGATTTGAAAAAGTTGAATTGTTTATTTTATTTTAAGTAGAAATTTAAAAAAATTATAATAATTAGATAAGATAAGATGAGAATGATCGTAAAAACAAACAGGCATGTAGTTTGATATTCTTTGATTTTCTTCTATATATATA